>VMDO01002272.1:0-89944 GCA_007922755.1 Pedetes capensis
CTTCCAGTGTTTTCTTGAAAAATCTGGTTTTTATACCTAGATTGTTAATAAATAAAGATATTTCTTTTTGTTTCAATAATAATCTGAGAATATTTTAAGAAATTCTTCAGTTTCTGATCTCTTGTTGGCATCCAATTTATTATCTACTATTGATAAAGACGTTTTCCACCTGTGTTTTGTTTTTAAATTATTTCAATAATTACAATAAAGGAATTAAATACAATTTAAAGTCAGAGAAAATATGGAATTCAGAATTCAGAAAATTAAATATCCCTTAAGTTGCACTTAATGTGCATGTACCAGAGCTGCCTCTATACATAGGAACACCATTGAAACACTGAATCCAACTTGAAGTATATTCAAAGTTAAGGGTGATCTTTCCTGTAGCTTTTCTTAAAGGAATGTTTTATGTGATTTTAAAATTTTTCCTTTCCTTTGGGCCTTGAGGAAAGAGAAGGTAAAGACTTAATTCTAAAGAGGTTCAAGAAAAATTTCAGTTTCAAGATAATTCAAATTTACTTACAAAATTGGTACAGATCCAACAGCAACTGACAAATTAAAAGTTTTGAGTAAAGATTTAGTTGTTTATAGATCTTTGTATTTTTTAAAATGTTGTTGTTAGGTGTGGTCGAGTCATGTCCAACTCATCATGACCCTCAGAGGGTTTTCAATGGCTGATTGTTTTGGGATTGCCTCAGGAGTGGATTGCCACGTCCTTCTCCCATTTTTGTGGTGCTGGGAATCAAACCAGGGAACTCAGAGATTGCAGAGCTGCACTTTACCAACTGAGCTAAATCCCAGCCCTTTAAAAAAAATATGCATACTATAATTGGTGTTGTGTTTTTCTGATGGTGGCAGACAATACCAACTGCATTCTTTAGTTAAAACTTACATTCCTTTCTCTTTTCTTGAAGCCAGAAAGTCATTTACTTCTGATAAGTTGTGTGACTTTCAGTGGTGATAAAAAGATTTAGGTTCTAACTCTACTTCTGTAATTAAACTTGGGAAATTTTATTTAAAATTTCTAGAGCAGGCAACATTATTATCTACAGAAAACCACTGTCTTTGTTGCCGCAAGACTTGGAATTTGAACATTGACTGTTGCTACTTCTGAATGTGTTACTATGTGCCAATGAGTCTTTTCTCCGTCTGCCGATGGATTGCTTCTATTACCTCTTAGGATCATTTTGGGGATTCAATGAGATAGCATGTGTATGTGCAAAACTCTGTACAGGGTTGACACATAGTAGGTGCCTGATACTCTTTAAGATGGTAGGATAACAAAGGAAGATATCTCAAAATAAGCATTTTGAAAAAGAAAGAATTTAGCTAGTCTATCGATTCTTTTCACCAAAAGGGAAAACAATTCATGCGTATTTCAAAATATTATCCCCTCAGAGCTCTGATGTGGCTTGCTCTCTAATGACAGACTTTTGAGGGAAAAAGTTTCCATTGAAGGTAAAGGTGCTGGTTGTTATGGAGACCAAGGTCTCTAAGCTAATCAGCAGATCCAGGCTGTAATAATCCTGTGGAACAGAAGGAGCTTCTCAATGAGAAAGGAAAATTGACTCTTTTTGGTAGAAGGAGGTGGGGATGCATTTTGGCAGGTGATACATTATGATGCAGTGTGATTGATTTTCCTTCCTCTGTGGCCTTGAGGTAAGAAAATGTAAGGATTGGAGAAATAAAGGAAGTCAGGAAAATTTCCAGTTTCAAGAGTATTCAAATTTGTTTATCAGGTCAGGTATGGATTAAACAGCAACTGACATAAGTTTAATGGTTTCAAGTAAAGATTTAGTTGTTTGTAGGTCTTTGTAGTTTTTAAAAACCTGCATAGTATAATTTGACTTCATGTTTTTCAAATGATGACAAAAACTATGTTCTTTTATTCTTTTTCTTTTTCTTTTCTGGTACTTGGGGGTTGAACCCAGGGCCTCCCACATTGTAAGCAGGTGTTCTAGCCCTGAGCTTCACCCCATCCCCTTTAGAGTTTTTTAAATTTGATTTTCATTTTGAGACAGGGCCTTGCTCAGTTATGCAGGCGGCCTCTGGCCTTGAACTTGGAATCTTCCTGCCTCAGCCTCTCAAGGCAATGGGATGGGATTACAGGTGTGTGCCACAGTGCCTGGCTTCCAACTGGGTTGTTTAGCTAGAAATTACATTGAAATTGAGTGAGACACACATCTCAGTGAAACTTTTGTAAATGTAACGCTACCTGGCAAAATTATTAGCATTGTCCCTTGGTCAAGTTTTCCTTTCCAAAATAGGACAGAAATACTCAAATGAGTGCTAGGCTATTGAATCTTAAATAATTGTAGCTACTGTGGTAATGCCTTACACTGAAAAGAAGCAATAGGATTTTTCGGGTACATTCACAGGGGGCTGAATTCTACTTGCTAATGCTGAGTACACTGACGTGACTTCTGTACTTTCACTCCCTTTATACCAAGCCCAGTTTATGATTACATATATCCATGCCTCATCTAGGAAGTGAGGATGCAATGGCAGACAAGCCAAACCTCCCTGTTCTCAAGGGATTTTTAGTGCAGAGGAAGGATATAATAACATATACAAATAAATGAATAATTTAACTCTGGAGTGCTGGTAGCACTGTAAAGAAATAACTATACAAAATAACTGAAAGGTTTCTTTTAGAAAAGGCAATCAAGGAAGATCTCTCAAAAGAGGTGACATTTGAGCTAAGGTCTAACTAACGCAGGTGAGAGCACTGTAGGCTGAGGATGCAGAGGTGGGAATGAGGTGGGAGGGCTGTGAAGCCACAATGTCCTTTGGAGAGGGGAAGAGGGGCAGATCATGTCCTACGGGCCCCTCTGAGGACTTGGAGCTTGTTTTGTTTGTGACCGAAAGCTACAGGCTGACTATAAGCAGGGAGGTAATGGGGTCAGATGGACCTTTGAGAAGGGAACTTGGCATGCAGTGGCGAGGTGAACTCCAGGGGAGCCTGACTGGGAACTGGGAGACCACAGAGGACAGAGTGGTGGTGGTTCAGGACAGCACGACCCGGGGTGCTCCTTGTGGGGAGCACAGTGTGAGCAGAGGAGGCGACAGACATGGTTAGATGCCTTTAGTCCACAGGTCATCCCCACAGGGCTTTGGCAGGACTGGCTTTGAGGCTGGGGGAAAGGAAGGGGATCGTCTAGGACTTGCTTGTAAGCAGAATAAGATGCTGTTAGTGTGGGGTATGGACTGGCTTGGGCTGGGAAATCAAGAGTTTGGTTATAGATATGTTTTTACTCATCTATTTTTTTGTGGTACTGGGGGTTGAACCCAGGGCCTTGCACTTGCATGCTCTGCAAGTGCTGGACCACTGAACTGTACCCACACCCCATTTTTTTTTTTTACTTTTTTGAGACAGGGTCTCACTAAATACAGACTGCCTCTGGTCTTGAACTTGCGATCCTCTTGCCTCTGCCTCCCGAGCCACTGGAATTACAGGGGTTATAGATATGTTACGTACACAATCCCCCAGGTGCCTATCACCTTGCCGTGCTGTGAGGGCTTGCGTGCTACCGTGATGTTGCAAGCTATGCCATTGGTATTTCACATACCAGCAGGGCCACCCATGGTGGACGAGTTTCAGACTAAGATAGATTAGGGAGAAAGACCCGGCAGCTCATTCCCAAAACAATTAGCCATTGAAAACACTGTGAATAGCAGAGAGCACTGTCAGATTTAGTGCCAGAAAATGAGCCCCCTCCACCCCAGGCTGGATGGCATTCAAGAAATGACTGGGAAAGAATTGCTTCCTCAAAATAGAGTCAGTGTTAATGATGAGAATAGAGTATATCCCCTGGGACTTCCATTTGCTGATGTGGCATGACTCAAAATGAGAAGAAACACAGTGACTGCAACAATGGGCTCAAATATATAAAAAAAGATCATGTGTATAGCATAGTGTTGAATAGTGTTTCATTCTGTTATACATAGGGTCACTGTGAGTTGGATCTGACTTGAAGGCACCTAACAACAACAACAACAACAACAACAACAATAACAACTACACAATGGATACTAGACACCCAAGTGGCAGTATCAGCAGACAATTGGATATTCGGCTTGGGATCTTAGAGGAGAGGCCAAGGCTGAAAATGTAGATTGAAAGCTCTCAGGGTTTAGAGGGTATTTAAGTCTGTGGCCAGAAAGAGATGGCTAAGGGGAAAATGTAGACGGAGAAGAAAAGGCAGATTCGAGAGGAAGAGCCAGAAAGGAGACTGGGAAGGCATGGCCTGTGAGGTGGGAGACAGTCAGCATCTAACAGCACCTTGCTAGGTGCACAGGCCACTTTCCGTACAAAGCTGCGGAAGGAAAGCGTGAATGGTCCGGTTCTGCCCCCTCCCCCTGCGTCATCTCATCTCCCACCTCTCCCTCCTCCCCGTCCTATGTCCTAACCTCACACTCATCTGTGCCTCTATGTATTTGTAGCTATTCTCCCTCTGCTTCCAGTGCCTTCTCTCCGTTCTTTCCCACTCCCTCCTCTAAATGTGTGTGTGTGGGTGGGTGTGTGTGCACATGCGCGTGCGTGTGTGTGATGTGAGATCTTCCCTTAGTATTGGCTCCATGGGAAACCTCCTTGGTCCCTGCCAGGCCAGGTGAATCCCTCTTTCCTACAGGCTCAGAAATTATGCTGTACTTGGTGGTGGTGTTAGGTGCCACCAAGTTGCATCCAACTCATAGTGACCCTCGTAGGGTTTTCAGCAGCTGATTGTTTCGGGATTGTTTTAGGATTCTTAATTATCTTTAGCTTCTACTAGATTTTGAGCAAGTTGAGGGCAGGGATGGTATTTCTCATTTTAATATCACTAATGCCTAATGTGCGGTCTGAGAGGTAACAGTCACTTAACAAGTATAATGCTATTTAAACAAAGGAATGCACGCTTGATTAAGTTTTAAGGAATCAGTTCAGCTTCCTAAACTATTTGAAGTTGTTTTCTCTTGCTTATGTATTACCTCTGCTTTCTATGAGTAGGTTTCTGGCTAGTTTACCGCATCCAGAATGCATAGAGATTCCTGTTATTTTGTGCATATTTCACTAAAACAGAAGATACATTCAGTACATATAACAAACATGTTATGTATCTATCTATCTATCTATCTATCTATCTATCTATCTATCTATCTATCTATTTATTTATTTATTTATTGTGGTGCTGTACTACTAAGCTATATCCCCAGCCCTTCACATACATATAAGAGAAACCTTCTTTGACAGGGCTTTAGAAATATAACCACATCACCACAGAAACAGGTGTCACTGGTAGTGGGGTGAATAGCATACAGTCATGTCATAAATCTTTCCTGAAAGTCATCACAGTTGAGTGGACTTCTATAAAATGCTCTTGGCCTTTTAAAAGTACTTCAGATATCCTGCAACAATTGGAAAGAGGTCCACTGAACTGGAATTGCGTTCCTAGATCACAATGCTGTTGAATCATCGATCTCCTTTTTAACAATAGTTAATAGCACACACATGTCCCAACCACTCCTCAAAGCCGCTTCTGCTAACACATGCAGCTGTGATAGAGCTGTGATGTGGAACTGAGCCCTTCCATGCAGTCACACTAAGTCAGGGATCTGTCACAGAGTTCTAGAACCTGGACAGACAGCTGCTGCTATTTTCATTTGCAAGTGAATGGACATAGCGGGACATGAGAACAGTTCACACCGAATGGCTATAAATATACAGAGAACAAATATAGCCTGGGAGCTAGTGTTAACAGTGAAACAGAAACCTATTTAATAAAGACAAAAAGAGAAGCGTCATGTCATGTCATCCATCCTTCCTGAATCTTGGTACAATTGCAAGAGCACCAAATCATATTTTGGGGCATGGGAAAGAACTGTTTTGTAAACAGCACAGACCTTGAGTCTCTACCCAGAATGTAGCTTGTGACATGTTCCTTGTAATTAGTTTTGTTGAGATCTACTAACTTCACTAAATATGCAAATGAAAGAGAGAAAACTACTGAAGAATGATAGGGAAAAGTCTGGGAAGAAGGTTAAGGAAAGCAACAAAAACTTTAAAGAGTTAAAAATATACTGTCTTCGACCACTTCATAGGATGCAGATCTAGGAATGATTATGGCAGAACTGGAAAACATCCTCTGGGTGATGTCGCAGTGAGGCACTGGCATTTCCTGCTCACTATTGAGCCTTTTTTGGACAGGGACTTACTAGGTACAAGTCTGGTAAGGAGAGAATGTAGTTAGGACCGAAAAACAACCGAAGCTGGTGATGGAAGTGCATGCAAGGAATTCAATAAATCCAATCACAATTAGATGTTCTTCCCTTTCCTGGCTTAAAGTGATATAGCAGGAATTTAGAATGGGCAAAAAGAAACATATTCTGATTGAAGTGATTGCAAGACACTGTGATGGGTTACCTAGCCAAGTTTTGGGATATTCTTTCTTAGCAATTGCTAAAAATAGAACTGATATTCAGTAATGGCCCCAAGCAAAAGTGAGGAATCATAGACTCAGAAACCATCACGGCAGGAGACAGAGAAATCATTGAATCCAGAGATTTCCAAATTTGTCTGTACAAGGGACCAGCTGGAGATCTTTTCACAATTCCAAAGCCCAGGCAAGGCTTGTTGTTGTTGTTTTTGTTAGGTGCCGTCAAGTCATGTCCGACTCATAGCAGCCCTCCTAGGGTTTTCCATGGCTGATTGTTTCGGGATTGCTTTGGGAGTGGATTGCCAAGTCCTTCTCCCATTTTTGTGGTGCTGGGAATCAAACCCAGGACCTCAGAGACTGCAGAGCAGCGCTTTACCAACTGAGCTAAATCCCAGCCCCAGGCAAGGCTAGCACCAATTAAATCACAAACTCTGGGAGTGGGACATGGGCATCAGGGTTTTGGGAAGCTTTCCTGGATAGTTACAATGGCAGCCAAATTAGGGTACTGTGTATGTAATCTAATGGTTTCATGTTATAGATGAAGAAATTGAGGCTGGCTCAGACTGGTTAGTCCTGGGATGGGAGACCATCTGGGAATACTGGGTGCTATAGGCATGGGAGAAGGAGCTGGCAGCCCACTCCCAAAACAATCAGCTATCAAAAACCCTCTAAATACTAGAGAAGCACTGACATAGTGCTGGGCATGACACAGTGTCGAGGAGTGTTTTGTTCTGTTGTATGTAGGGTTGCTATGCATTGGACCTGACTCTGCAGCACCTAGCAACAACAACATGTGTGGTATTAAAAATTTCTAGATATGTTTTGATACCCCGCTGCTCCTTTCTCTCTGTCCACACCTTCAATACTGCTAGACCATTAAAGGTAGCTGCCCTTGTTACGGGTTGATGTGCATTTCAAGTAATGCCAAGTAATTTTTAATATAAATTAAAACATACTCATGACAGAAATCTGATGTAAGGAGAGAAAAATATATCTCCAAACCAAATTCCAAGTTCAAATAGTTTCTAGTCATATATACTATTTGAATTGAGATTTTCCTTCTATCAACAGTTAAAGGAAATGTGCAAATGTGGTTTCTAGTTCTGCCTGCCAATAATCAACAGTGTCTGCTTGGTTTCAAGTCCCTTTATCATTGAATTTCAGCTTCTCTGCTGTGAAGGGGTGTAAGGCCCAAACTCTAAGGTGGCCTTTGACGTTGCACCAGACAGTATCAGAGGTTCCAGGGAAGCCTGGGGAGCTTTGGGAATGTCATCAAATCTGTGATGGTTAATTTTATGTGACAATTTGACTGGGCCACGGAGTGCTGAGATGCTGGTTAAACTTGATTTCCGGGTGTGTCTGGGAGGGTGCTTCTGGGTGGGATCGGCATTTGAATCAGCCCACCGAGGAAAGCAGGTTGCCCCCAGCATGGGAGGGCGTCATGCAACCTGGCAAAGGCTCAGGTAGACCAAAAGGCAGAGAAAGGGAGGGTCTGTGCTCTCTGCCTGACCACTTGAGCTAGGGCATTGATCTTGTGCTCTTATGTGGTTTTATGTGGCCAGTCCTCAGGCTACAGATTTGGACTAGAACTTAACGAGAGGGGCCCCTGTCTGCAGACCTTGACACTCAAACCAGAGAGACATACAAGCTCGCCTCATCTCCAGATTGCTGGTGACAGATCGCAGGACATCTCAGCTCCACAAGAAAATTGCTTATAATAAAATCTCTCTCTCTCTCTCTCTCTCTTTTTCTCTCTCTCTCCACTCTCTCTCTCTCTCTCTTCCTCTTTTTCTCTGGATAAGCCTGACTAATATCAGATTTAAGGGACTCACAATCGATCATCTGAGGAAGAGGGAGAATTCGTTATGATCATGGGAAAGGACCACATCTTAATCAGCAGGAAGTATTTATTTATTGAACAGTAACCATGTTCCTGACACTAAATACTGTGCCCTCACCAAAGGAATAAGAAAATTCAAAATGTGTCTCTGTCCACAGGGCGTCCACTAACCCTCTTCTGAGCCCCTCTGTACTTCTGTGTTTGATGTTCTCCTTATTAAACCAATGAGTAGCTTAAGTTGTTTTAGTCAGAAAAGAGACATCCCTCATCAATTGGTATTCTTTGCTAGCTCGTCATGATGGTGCACACCTATAATCCCAGGACTTGGGAGGCTGATGCAGGAGGATAAAGAGTTTGAGGGCAGCCTGGGCTATGTAGAGAAACTCTATCTCCAAAAAATAAAATAAAACAAAGGTGCTTTCTATTAAAAACCAGAATGGGCAGCTAGTTCTACTGACTTGAGTATAGAACTAAAGAATGGAACTCTTTTAAACTCTGCCTTCACTATGTGGGAAAAATAAGGTACTTAACCTGCAGATCTCTTTTTCAATCCTTTTAAATCAACTAGGAGTAATAACATTCGATATCACAGCAAGTTTGATAGGATTCTGATGACTGACATACAGTGCAGCATTGCTAATCAAGAGATGGGATTTTGACTGTTCCACAGAAATAGAATTACATTATTCCTCTATAGAAATAAAATGAGAGAGAGAGAGAGAGAGAGAGAGAGAGGGAGAGGGAGACTGACTTTTTAATATTCCTACAACTCAAATTTGATTTGGGACATCAGAGCTGGAAGTTACCTGTGGCAGAAATGCCAGCTGCCAATCAGAACACACACACACACACACACACACACACACTCTCTTTCCTTCTGCAGTGACAGACTGAGGCCATGGAACTATAGCCTCTCCTGCAGTCCGGGGTGGAGTGGGTAGGGATATGGAGGTGTGATGAGCCTGGCTAAGAGCCTGCTGATGGCTGCTGATGGCACCATGGCATGTGGGCTGATGAAAGCCGAGTGAGAGCCTTCAGGAAGTGGGTCTGCTTCCTCCAGTCTCTTGTTTCTCTGGTAGGGGATGGAGCAAAAGTACCTCGCAACTGGCTTTGCCCATGGAGATGAGGACACCACTCTAGGGCATGGAGAAGAAGCAAGCTGCAAGGAACCTGGGACCCTGAATGTCAGCAGGGGACAGATTTGCCAGCTAATCTGGGACTTTTATTGTTATATGAAAGCAACTACACAATTTTGTTTGAGCAATTGTATTTTTTTTTTGGAATCTTAGCAGTTACTAGTGATACCACGGGGCTGGGATTTAGCTCAGTTGGTAGAGCGCTGCGCTGCAGTCTCTGAGGTCCCGAGTTCAATTCCCAGCACCGCAAAAATGGGAGAAGGACCTGGCAATCCACTCCCAAGTCAATCCTGAAACAGTCTGCCATTGAAAACCCTATGAGGGTCGCTATGAGTCGGATGCCGACTCGACGGCACCTAACAACAACAACAACAATAACAAGTGATACCACAGCTAATTACTGGACCTCAAAAAACATTAATCCCAGTTTCCTAAACTTGAGTCATTTGATCTTAACTTTGCAATGTTGTCTTCTCTCTACTTTATTATTAGTTACTTAATATGCTTTGTAATTGAGACCATCCTTTTACTTACAAAGGTGAAATCAACTCTAGCTTTGCCTAAATTATATCTGCAGCACCATCAATTTGAAGTGCCAGTTATATTTTTCTAATATATATTAAAATAAATGCCCTAGAATTAAAATAAAATGTTTATCCATTTCCACCTAATCTTATGGTTGGTTGGTTGGTTGATAGGTGCCGTCAAGTCATGTCCAACTCACAGTGACCCTCATAGGGTTTTCAATGGCTGGTTGTTTTAGGATTGCCCCAGAGTGGATTGCCACATCCTTCTCCCATGATTTATGGACAAAGTTAATTCAAAACCCAACTAAATTTGAACCACCTGCTTTACTAATGAGAAATATGAGGCCCAATGCCATATTGAAAAAATTAGAACCAGGAATCAGGTCCAATGTGAGACTTTCCCAAGCACATTATTATGCCGTGTTACGTTTTTTCATGTGAGTTTAACATGCAATTCCTGGCCACAGAGCCTTCCAACAATTAGTTTAAACCACCTCCAATCTATGGTCTCACTGGTCTTTAGACACTCTCTTGAAGGAAGGAGCACACAGTCCTGTTCTTGCTCCTTCAAAGGAGAAAGAGAAATATAAAATAATCTGATGTTCAAGTGTGGGCTCAGATGGAATTTATATTTTATTATGTATACTTTCTTCTGCATTTATTAGCTCAATAAATATTTATTAATGAGATATGTCCAAAAATATAGATTCTGCATTTCTCAGATTTAAAGTTAAGGGAATTTGCCAGGAAACTTTTTGGTCTGGAGCTAGCCTACAGATATAATCATCCAGGAAGCCCATCTGTGGATAACTGAGGTTTTGTTAGAATGAGTCAAGCTAAAGATTTCACTGCTTCACAAGTTATGTACTGGATATCAAGAGACAGTGAAAAAATATGGTAACTGCCCATAACTCTGACCTTACAAGATTAGTGATAAACTTTAAATATTTCTTTTCCTTTTAATTGAACACTTATCTGGCTACCTTACATTATTCTATCATCCGTATCATCTCTGAGAGTTCATCAAAAATCACATTACAGTAATTCTTATCCATGCTTCAGCCTGTTTTTGGAAATCAAATTTTATGTGAAATGGAAGGAAATATAATCAATATGAGAGCAAAGGAACTTTTGCCAGTTTGTCAGTGAACTCACATCTAATCTTTATGTGATGTGTCTATAGTTGACATAGGAAGAATGTTAGCTAAGCTGCAGGAAATCTCTGTCCTAAGTAGTTGATATCAAGATTCTTTTAATATTTCCCAAAGAATGTTTCCATATATTTTCAGAAAGTTTTCTCTTTTTTGGATATTGAATCTAAATCAGAATGATTTAAGTAGTGTTTAATCCGTTAATCCCTTCCACCTGCTTCAAAGAGGTAACACTGTCAAAGAAAGCAAAAGGAAATGTGAAAGAGTGCGGCAGACAGATCATCTTCTCGGGAAGAGGGCACTCAAGTCAGCAGTTTCTTAGACAGTCCTGTATGAATAAAAGCTGCTCAAGAATGGTGTCCAATTTCACTCAATCATTTAATATTGCTGCAGGGCCTGTCAGATAAATAGTATATACACAGAGAATAGCTTCAGGTGAAAATAAAATTTCTATATGGAGAGCATTTTTAGGCTTATGTCATTGGGGCTGGATTTAGCTGTTGTGTTGTTTTGAATTTGGCATCTCCTAGTCAAACTTAGAGATAGAGCAGCTCGCTGCCTCAGCCTGCATGATGTTGTTGTTGTTAGGTGCCATTGAGTTGTGTCCGACTCATAGCGACCTTCATAGGGTTTTCAATGGCTGATTGTGTTGGGATTGCCTCAGGAGTGGATTGCCATGTCCTTCTCCCATTTTTGCAGTGCTGGGAATCAAAACCAGGACCTCAGAGACTGCAGAGCAGAGCTCTACCAACTGAGCTAAATTCCAGCCCCAAAACCAGTGGAGGTGCTGGGGATCAAACCTAGGACCTCGTGCATGCTAAGCATACACTCTACCACTGAGCTACACTCTTAGCCTGCATAGGCTGCTATAATGAAGATACCATAGACTAGGTGGCTTATAAATAACAAACATTTTGTTTTCACAGTTCCACAGGGTGGGAAGTCCACGATCAAGATGCCAGCAAATCTAGTGACTGGTGAGGGCCTGCTCCTCATTGATGGTGACTTCTAGTGGCATCTGTAGTGGAAGGGGCAAATGAACTCCTTCAGGCTCTTGAATGAGAGCACTAATGCCATTAATGAGGCTTATGTCCCCAGGACCTAGTCACTTTCCAAAGCCCCTGCTTCCTAATACTGTCCCATGGGGGATTAGGTTTCAACATACAAAATTGGGGACACAACCATTCGGACCACAGAAGTCACCATATTTTTAGAACAAGCAATCACTAGTTAGCATTAAACTCTCTCACTAGCCATGTTCTTCTAACAGTAACTACCAGTTTGTTGTGGTTTTGTATATGCTGCTGGAGGGAACATTAGCTGGAAGGCTGAAGAGAAGCTACATTTGAGGCTGTGCCCTTTGTGATAAGACATAGAAATGGAAAGTTAGAAAGTAGCTTCTCATGAAGCTGGCCATGGAGCGATCTAGGAGCTGTGCAGAAGAAAAGGCAAGTCCCTGACCGGATCCTTGGGCATGGGATAAACGTCCCTGAAGGATTACTGGCTGTCATAAAAAAGGTCTTTGTTCACCCTCTTGGGGATCAGAGAGGATGAGTGGAGGGCCAGTTGAAAATAAAGGGGTGGTTTGAAAATTCCAGTCTGGAATGAATTAATACACCATTTGTGGCTACAAGGGTAACCCTTCCATCTTGCAGTATTGAAATGTGTTGGGGGTGGAGATAGGGAAGAAAGGAGTGGAGCAAGTTATGGCTGGGAACTGTGGTATAATAGCCATCTGTCCGCCACTTAAATTATCCCAACACTTGGCAACTTCAGATGACAAACATTTACTATGTTGCACAGTTTATGAGGACCAAGAATTAGGGAGTAGCTAGCTGAAAAGCTCTGGCTTAGGGTAGCTGAGCTTGGAATTAAGCTGTTGGCCAGGGCTGGATTCACCCGAAGACACAGGGTCTGGAGAACCTACTTACATGTGCCTCACTTATGTGGCATGGCCAGGAGCCTCGGTCCCTTGGTGCTGTTGGTGGGAGGCCATGGTTATTCACTGTGTGGGCTGCTAAGGGTCTGTGTGACATGACAGTGGGGCTTCCTCCAAAGCAAATGATCTGAGAGCAACAGGAAGGAGGCCATACTACCGTTTATGACATAAGGTTCAAAGTCACATACTATGACTTCTACTTTTTTTCATTTGTCAAAAATGAATCATTGAGTTCAACTGAAACTCAAGAAGATGGAAATTATGCTCTATACTTTGAAGTAAATATCACAGAGGCATTCCAAACTACCATAAGTAATATCCAAGTGAAGCTCCGAGAGAAGACAATTGAAGGACTGGGAAATCAGAGGTTTAGGATTGAAAAGACTTAGTAGAATTTATTAGCCAAAGGAGTTCAACTAATTAGCCAAAGGATTTAAAGTTAAAACTTTAAAGGAACTTGCTATTCCTGCCTGTGATAACTGTACTTCCTTTGTCCATACATCCTGTTTTTTTTCTCATTTAAATATTTCATTACTCCTTTTAAAAATTTGCTTACAAGAATACCCCCTAAGGATAAAAATGGAGTTGTAAAAACATTACTTAATATCTGTAAAAGAAGCATTGCAATAATATTGGAGCAACGTGGAACATGACTTTAATTCTAGACGCAAAGATTTCATCTGTTTGTCAAAGTTTGCAATATATCTTAGGCATCCTAGAGAAGAAATGTTTACATAGAATTGATTCATCAAAGAAGTGAATTGTTAATTTGTTCACCTATTTATCCAGCAAAAATCTGTGGGGCCCTGCTTTGCACCAAGCTCTCTGATAGGTGCCGAGAACATGAGGAATAAGAGATGGTCCCTTCCATAGGAGGTCACAGTCTGGTTGTGGGAGGTGGATATTTAAATAACTGATGTTGTTGTTGTTGTTGTTAGGTGCCATCGAGTTCAGGTCTGACTCATAGTGACCCTTATAAGGTTTGCAATAGCTGATTGTTTTGGGAGTGGATGGCCACTTCCTTCTTCCATTTTTTGCAGTGCTGGGGATCAAACCCAGGTCCCCAGAGCGTGCAGAGCAGGCGCTGTACCAACCGAGCTAAACCCCAGCCCGTTAAATAACTATGCCACATGATAAGCCCTACTTGAGGGATCCACTGGTCTATATATAGCTATGATTTTTCACCTTAATTCCTCCTTGGGGGCAGAGATGGTTTTATTCATTTTCTATTGTTACTGTGTGTAATACCTGACCCATAGAAGGAGCTTAAACATGTTTGATGGATTTGTTGCTAATTCCAATTTATTCTGAAGGTGGAGGCACCTAGAGAGACTAACTAGCTAAACACAGCAGCTGGTTAGCTGCTGACTGGCTCTCCGTCCCTGCCTGCTAGGGCGATGAAGGAAGCTTTTGGGCTGGTAGCTGCAGGCTGCTTACTGCCCATGGGACTATCTCTCTCCTTCGTAGATGCAGCACCGTTCTCTCCAGGGAGCTGTGTTCCTGGGAGGCAGCTTCTGGCCTTCCTGAACTCCTGGAGCTCCTTCCCAGCTCCTCAGTTCTGTGCCTGTCAGTGTATCCTTCCTGTTGTTGTCATTGTTAGGTGCCGTCCAGTCAGGTCTGGCTCATAGAGACCCTATGCACAACAGAACGAAACACTCCCTGACACAGTGTCTTGCTCAGCACAGTGTCTTGCTATTTCAGGAGGGGGTTGTCACATCCTTCACCTGCTTTTGCAGTGCTGGGGATTGAACTCAGGGCCTTAGAGAGTGCAGAGTGGCATTCTACCAACTGAACTAAACCCCAGCCCCCGTATCCTTCCTAGGGACCCAGTATTGCTAACAGTGAAGTTAGGCTGCGGGCTATGAAGAAAATCCAGGAGGAAGCATGGAGCAAGCATTTGCCCCTTTTAAACAGGGAAAATGTATGTTTTTCCAAGTCCAGATTAGAAGTGTCCAGCTATTTGTCTGAAAATTATAATACTTTGGGCATAGGTAATTTACAGTGATTTTTTTCAATAAAATATAAGCTTTGGAGGCAAAAGGGCTGGGGTTTTGCTCAGTTGGTAGAGTGCTGCTCTGTGCTCTCGGAGGCCCTAGGTTAGATCCCTAGCACTGCAAAAATGGAAGAAGGATCTGAGAGCCCATTCCTGAAACAATCCCAAAACAATCTACCATTGAAAACCCTATGAATGGCAGAGAAGCACTGACATAGTGCCAGGCATGGCACAGTGTCGGGAGTGTTTCGTTCTGTTGAATATCAGGTTGCTATGAGTCGGACCTGACTTGACAGCATCTAACAAAGGAGGCAAAAAGCCTCACCCATAGCAGGCTTTGCTAGACATACTAGTTCAATGTGACCTTCAGCAGTATCAGTGTTTGTACATCAAAAGGTTCTTAGGTCATTTACCATATCCCATAATTGTGCATATGGTTTTAGTTATCTTTTCTTTACTAAATGGATATAGTATTTTAGGGCATTTCAGCTACAAATTAGTTGACTTGCATGTTTTTAGGTCTGACTTAGTATAGGTAAACATAAATTCAGGCCACATAAATTACAAAACACACCCAACATTACTTTGTGGCAAGATTGGTTGGCACTGCCAATGTGTTAGTATAATTGTGTCTCACTGATTGGTACTGAGGCTGGGACAGTCACAGACGACAACTCAGCAGAGTCTATAAGCAGAAATCTGTATGCCCTGGCAGAAATTGGTTATGCCTGCCATCCAAATGAAGGTAATGTTATATTAGGTTATATGGCACTTTATATATAACAGGAAAGAGACAGATAGTGTTACCCATATTAAGTGATTAATGGTCAGCCTCTCTTCATTTACTTAGCAAGTGTTTACTGAGTACATCCTAGTGGCCAGACATTCCTCTGGATATTGGGGTACAGTGGTAAATAAGAGATAAGGCCCTTTTTCTCATGGAGGCTATATTTTAAGTGGAAAGACAGACAACAGGCAGTTAAAAACAAATAAGAAAAGACCCAAGGATAAATACAGGGATGAAAGATAAAGCCCTAGGTAACTTGATGACAACTGAGTAGTTTGGCTCAGCTTTTTCTGGGGTGCTGCTGCTCCAGCTAAAATGTGAATGACAAGAAGGATCTTGCTGCATAAGGGCTTCTCTCTATGGTTCCCCATAGAGAGAAGACAAAGTGGGGACCATGGGCAATGAACTTGGTGTATGAGAGCACAGGAAGGAAGGAGCATCCCTGGAACTCAGTGAGGGACCAAAGAGAAGGAGGAGAGGGAGAGGGACCAGGGGCCTTATTGGGAGGCAGAATGATGGCAGACAAACAGGACTAGAATGTGCAATAGAAGGAACATTGGAATCAGATGATACAAAACACAAGGCGGAGAGTTTCAGAAAACTCAGCTTGCTCTGGGCATGATTTCCATCTGGATCTGCCTGGTAGGTAGAATTGCGTCTGACGAAGGCAGGCTGCGGGGCCTTGCTTTGTTTTGAAATGAAGACTAAGACATTTTTAGCTCCCTTCCGAAGCTGAGATCCTGTCATAGTGTCTTTAACTTGCATCATTTCCCTTGATTAGCAGCATAAATACATGTTTATGACAGAACATTTGGAAAATACAGATAAGGCAACAGAATGAAATGAATCACTCCAATGACAGCCACCCAAGAATAACTACTGGGAACATTCATGTACCGGACCTGTATGTTTCGACGGTCCAAGTATGTTTCCTCCAAAATTCCTATGTTGAAACCTAACCACCAAGGTTAGGTAGGAGGAGGTGGGACTTTCAGCAGGTGACTAGGTCAGGAGGGAGGAGTCCTCATGTAGAATTACAAAAGAGGCACAAGAGGATGTGTGAGCTCTTTCTTTTTGCCCTTCCACCGTGTGGGGACCCAGCAAGAAGCCATTGTCTGAGGAACTGGTCCTCACCAGACACTGAAGCTGATCTTGAACTTCCTACTCTACAGAACTGTGAGCAACACATTTCTATGGTTTATAGATTGCTTTAAGTATTTTGTCACAGCAGCCTGATCAGACCCAGACAGACTTTCTTTGTGCCCGTATAGTTCAGTGGTTCAGAATACAGGCTCTGGGGCTCGAGTGAGAATCGGGGTTTTGCAACTTACTAAATGTGGGCAGTTCATTTTTCAATCTATTTTAATTGTTTGTAAAATGCCACACACCTGTCTGTAATCTCTTTAAGACTTAGTTTTCTTATGCAAAACGGGGACAGTAATATTACCTTCATCATTGGAATGCTGTGAGGATCAAAACAGTCCATGTAATGCACTTGACTTAGTGCCTGGCACATAGTATATAGACTTTAAAATGTTGGCCATTATGCTAGCATCATTTTACAAAGTTGAGAGTATATCCTAAAACTTTCAGGACATAGACTATTATTGCAATGCTTGAAACAGTTTTGTCATTAAGTGCTGTTGAATCGGTTATGACTCATAGGGACCCTCATATGGTTTTCAATGGCTGATTGTTTCAGGATTGCTGCGGGAATGGATTGCCACATCCTCCCATTTTTGCAGTGGTGGGGATAAAACCCCAGCCCAAACATTTTTACATAATCTTAAATATCTTTTTACAATGTGATTTTTAATAGTTACATAGCATTTTGATATAAGGGTATGATGTAATTTTGTTAAATTCTCTGAGTGGGGCACTTAGGGTTTTCCAAATATTCACTATTTTAAAAATTCCACGGATAAAATATTGCAAATGTTCATGATTACTTCTCTAGAATAAATTGTAAGACATGACTTGTTGTTGCTGTTAGGTGCCTTCGAGTCGGTATCCGACTCATAGTGACCCTCATAGGGTTTTCAATGGCTGACTGTTTTCGGGATTGCCTTGGGAGTGGATTGCCAGGTCCTTCTCCCATTTTTGCGGTGCTGGGAATTGAACTTGGGCCTCAGAGACTGCAGCACAGTGCTCTACCAACTGAGCTAAATCCCAGCCCCAAGACATGACTAGGTTTTATGTATATTTCTAAGACTCTCATGGACAGTATTATATCTTCTATGGTAACAATCAGTCATTGAAATCCCTATGAATAGCAGAGAAGCACTGACAGTAGTGCCAGGCAAAGGGCAGAGTCAAGTAGTGTTTTGTTCTGTTGTATGTAGAGTTGCTATGAGTTAGACCAAACTCAATGGCTCCTAACTTCAACAACAACTGTGAATTTAGATAATAACCTGGGTAAAAACAACATCAGCAGATAGCCCACATATGTATGAAATTTTGTAGTTGTGATTTACCATTGGCTTAATGTAAACTACCCCATACTCACACACTTTTTTTTCCCCCCACACCTATTCATGCCTTGTGGTCAATATTATCTCTCTTCGTTCCTTAGGGAAGCTTCTCAGAACCAGGCTTTTAGCTGAGCAGATTTGCTTACAGGTTTTGGAGTTGCTAGGAATTCCATATCACAATTCTTTTCACCTGAAGTCCTGCACTCATATGGTTTCAGTATAATTGAAATCGAAGGCCCTCATCTTATGTTGTTGTGTAATTAGGTGCCATCGAGTCAGGTCCAACTCACAGTGACCCTGTGTACAACAGAATGAAACACTCCCTGATTCTGTGTCAGGCACACAATCTTTTCTATGTTTAGGCCTATTGTTGCAGACACTGTGTCAATCCATCTAGCTGAGGGTATTCCTTTTCTTCATTGACCTGCCACTCTCCCAAACATGATGTCCTTCTACAGGGATTGGTCCCTCCTGACTACATGTCCAAAATATGTCAGATGTAGCCTAGCTGTCCTTATGTCCAAGGAGCACTCTGGTTGCACTTGTACAACATATCTATTGGTTCTTTTCGTAGTCTGTAGTATATTCAGTATTTGTCTCCAGCACCATAATTCAAAAGCATCAGTTCTTCTCTTGTCTCTCTTATTCAACACAACCATATGATGCAACTGAAAATACCATGGCATGAGCCAGGCGCACTTTTATCTTCAATGTGGCATCTTTACTTTTCAACACTTTGAAAAGGTCTTTTGCAACAGCTTTTCCCAATGCAATGTGTCTTTTGATTTCTTGACTGCTGCTTCCGTGGGTGTTGATTGTAGAACCAAGTAAAGTAAACTTGTGGACAACGTCAATCTTTTCTCCAAACATCATGAAATTGCAAACTGACTCAGTTGTAAGGATTTCTGTTTTGTTGATGTTGTGGCGCCATCCATACTGAAGGCTATGTTCTTTGATCTTCGTCAGTAAATGTTTCAAGTCCTCTTTAACTTCAGCAAGAAGAGTTGTGTCATCTCTATAATGCAGGTTGTTAATGAGTCTTCTTCTAATTGTGATGCTGCATCCTTCTTCATAAAGTCCAACTTCTCAAATTATTTTTTCAGCATAGAGATTGAAGAGATACAGTGAAAAGATACAGCCACAATGCATACCTTTTTTGACTTTAAATCGGCAGTGTTTCCTTGTTCTGTTCAAATGACTACCTCCTAGTCCATGCACAGATTCCTCATGAGTATAATTAAGTGTTCCGGTAATCCCATTCTTTGCAATGTTATACATAATTTGTTATGATCCACACAGTCAAATGCCTTTGCATAGTCAATAAAACATAGATATCTTTCGAGTATTCTCTCTTTCAGTCTGCTTTTGGCTAATATACATCCGATACCAACAATGATGTCCTTTATTCCATGCCTTCTTCTGGATCCAGCTTGATTTCCATCAATTCCTGGAGCCTTATGTTTTGCCAATTCCTTCAAGGCTTCCACTTCGTCCTTTAGTACCATTGTTTCCTGATCATATGCAATCTCTTGAAATGGTTTGTCATCCACTAATTCTTTTTTGTATAATGACTCTGTGTATTCCTTCCATCTTCTTTCAATGTTCCCTTCATCGTTTAATATTTTCCCTGGAGAATCCTTCACTATTGCCACTCAAGGCTTGAAGTTTTTCAATTTTTTAAGCTTGAGGAAAACAGTGTGTTCTTCCCTTTTGGTTTTCTATCTCCAGCTCTTTGCATATGCCATTATAATATTTGATTTTGTCTTCTCAAGCTGCCCTTTGAAATTTTCATTTTAGTTCTTTAACTTGGTCATGTCTTCCTTTTACTTTAGCTGCTCAATGTTCAAGGGCAAGTTTAAGTATCTCTTCTGACATGTAATTTGTTTTTTTTCCTCTCTTTTTCATAACCTTTTGCTTTCCTCATGAATGATGTCTTTGATGTCATGCCACAACTCATCTGCTCTTCGATCATTAGTGTCTAATGCATCAAACCTGTTCTTGAGGTGATCTCTGAACTCAGGTAGGATATACTCAAGGTCATATCTTGGCTCTTCTATACTTGTTCTAATTTTCTTCAGTTTTAGTCTGAACCTGTATATGAGCAGTTCATGGTCTGATCTATAATCAGCACCTGGTCTTGTTCTGACTTGTGATATTGAGCTTTTCTATTGTCACTTTCCACAAATGTAGTCAATGTGGTTACTGTATGTTCTAGCTGGTGAAGTTCATGTGTATAGTCACCATTTATGTTGGTGCAATGAAGAGGTCATTGGTCAGACAAAATTCTGTCATGTGATCCCCAGCATCGTTTCTGTCACTAAGCACTATTTTTCAACTACTTAGCCTTCTTCTTTGTTTCCAACTTTTATATTTCAGTCATCAGTTATTATCAGTACATCCTCATTGCATGATTGATCTATTTCAGATTGCCAGAAGCTGGAAAAAATCTTCCCTGTGTTCATTTGTAGCCTTAGTGCTGGGTGTGTAAATTTGAATGATAATCATCTTAACTGACCTTCTTTGTGGGCATATGGATATTATTCTATCACTGATAGCATTGATTGATAGATCTTGAGATGTCTTTCTTGATGAAAAATGTAACCCCATTTCTCTTTAATGTGTCATTACCAGCATAGTAGACCATATGATTATCTGATTCAAAATGGCCCATGGCAATCCATTTTAGCTCACTGATGCCTAGAATGTCGATGTTTATGATCTCCATTTCTCTTTTCACAGTTTCTAATTTTCCTAGATTTATACTACGTACATTCCTTATTATAATTATTAATGGATGTTTACAGTTGTTCCTTTTTATTTTTAGTCATACCACATCGGCAAATGGAGGTCCTTGGGGGTTTAATCCATTCCCATTAAGGTAGACTCTACTTTGAGGAGGCAACTCTTCCACAGTAGTTTTTTGAATGCCTTTCAGCCTATGGGGCTCATTTTCTGGTATGGTATTTGACAGTTTCTCTGCCATTCATAGAGTTTTCAATGGCTAATTGTTCTGGGGGTGGGTTAATCATGTCCTTCTCCCTAGTTGGTCTTAGTCTAGAAGCTCAGCTGAAACCTGCCCACCATGGGTGGCTCTGCTGCTATCTGAAATACCAGTAGCATAGCTTTCAGCATCACGGCAACACGCAAGCTCCCACAGTACGGCAACCTGACAGGTACATGGGCTCTCATCTTATAGATGATATAAAGCTAAGAAAGAGAGAACAAGTGATTTGTCCATATTGGTACTCTGGTCTATGCTATTTTTAGCTCTTTAAGCCTGGCTCATTTCTTTCTCTTCATTCCCTAGCTCAGCAACCAGTATACGTAGGCAGCCAGCAAGGTTTCCTAAATGAATTCACTGCTTGATGTCATAGCTTACTGCCTCCTCAGATTTGTGGCTGAGAAGGACTATACAGGTGCAGAAACTGAGGCCTAGATTGGCTAAAGAGATGTACATTGCCATATAGCTATCAGTGATGAGTTGGCATAACAACTCAGGTCCAGGAGAGACAAGGGAACCTGGAGAAGACATGGCTTGCTGGAGTGAGGAGGGGCCATGTAGAGAAGGGATTAAACTAATTCTGCCTTGTCCAGAGGTGACAAAATGAACAAGCAAAACTGGAACTTCCTGCTAGGCCAATTTCAGCATATGCTAAAGAAGAACCTCTTGATAATTAGTATTGGCCAAAAGTGAAAGGAATCTTCTTGAAAAGAAGAAAGTTGCCTCTAAATGGATGTGTTCAAGTAGAGACAGGGTAGTAATTCGTCAGGAATTTTAAATGAAAAAATTTTGTTTCGTGTGTGTGGTAGGGATAGATGGCTTCTAAGGTCTCTACCGAAACTAAGATTAAATGATTTTGTGAATATATTTTGATAGGTCGGTAGTTATTAATTTTCCTTGTTGATCCGTTACTTCATGTTTAAGTCTTTTGAGTTTAAGTCCATTATCTTTCTTATTACAAATGGGACTGGATAAATTTTCAAGTCTTTCTTGATCCTATGATTCTATGCTTCTGAATAATAGTTTGAGTGCTAATACAGTGAACTACACACAGTAGGAGTTCAAAAGGTAAATTTAAATGGGCTCTTAAGGCTGGAAAACCTACATTTAAGATAAATGAAGCTACAGGCTCCATGCATCTGAGCAATCTGATTGAACTCAGCTGGTCTCAACCAAATAGTTGATCACACGAAGAGTACTAAATATTCATTAGTTTTTTTTTAATTAGAAAAGGTTAAAATTAAAGGAAGAAATTTGGATGGATTAGGGTGGCGAGACAGAAGTGCTCTCTTATTGCCTTTCTGAATTATGACATGAAATTATTTCCCAGAATAGAAAGAATCCTTGTAGTATTAATAACTGCAAATGTGATTTCATTGCCCTTCAGGTAGAGAGGTACTGGAAGACCACACACAGTGTAATCATTTCATCTGAGTTCTCAGGGTAAGACAGCCATCAATGAAGCACATTCCAAGAATGCTTTCAATTTTCAAGATTTCCTTTCAGTAATGGACATGGAGGTCCTAACAAGCTCATACTTGAGTTCAGTGAAAAGCTCCACTCTCACACAGCAATCTAGCAAGGCTTTGATGAGCATCCTAGACAGCATCTGTGGGGCATTCTTTGCAATCCCAGCCAGGAAGGAAATAGATTAAAAATAAAAAACAAACCCAGAAAACACTGCTTTGGTTTTTACTTTGGTTCCTCCTCACCACCAGTAGAAGGCTACATGTAGAAATTAATGTTCAAATCAAGAATTTCATTTTATTTATGAACCTTATTTTGAAGACTCAATAAAAAAAGAAAAAAACCATAAAACAAAAAACTAGGGCTCAGGTCAAGATGGGTAGTCCATTGGGTACAATAGCTAAGCTATGCCCTTTTCCCATCCAGTCAGGAAAATAGGTAACAGCCCAGGGAAGCCAGACCTTCAGGTTTCCGACATTGTGCTAGGTGCTAGGGAGGTAAAAATGTCAGACAGGAATCTTGCCCTCCCCAAGGCATAGCAAATACATAGCGTTGGTTCACCATGGAACCCAGACTAGGCTCCGAGTTCTTCCTGACCAGGACTCCAGTGATTGCTCATCTATCACAGGACTGGTGGGAAATCAAAAGTTCTCCAGCACCCAGCCTCATTCCACCAACCAAAGTCAGGTGCTTTTTCATATATATAAATTAAGACTCACTTTACATGTATTCTGCTATTTCTTGAATGCCATTCTCAGAAGCAAGAAAAAGAAAAAAAACCACTGTTTTTCAAAGAAAGTTACCTCCACTGCTGCTTTTGCCCTTTCAAATTCCTCTTCTAAGGAGTGGTTTCTAGAAAGCAATGCGCTTCCCCAGCGGGGTTCTTTGGTCAGTCGGGCCTGAAATAAACCAAAGGTAAGATGTTAAATATTGCCATCAAATAAGGCACAAACACAAGTATTTTTCCTTTGGTTGCCTTATTTCCCTGGAGTTCAAGAAGCAATTCTAACGGATACCAGTTTTGTGGTGTTCTGCATGCATGTTGTTGCCTGAGCTGGGATGATGTCAAAATGCATTTGTGCACATGTGGGCGTGATTTTTCCAGGTACCGGTCCCAGCCCTGGCTGTGTTAAAACCAAACATACTGCTTTCATAGGCCTGGGCGCCAGGCACTGGTCTTTTAGTAAACCTCTCCACAGGATTCTGCTTTGTGTCTACGACAACCTCCATTAGAAGGCTAGATCTAGACATGAACATTCTAGCTTTCAGCACAATGGGAGGATCAGCCTCAGGTAAAAATGTAAAAGCTACAGAGACAGAGTGTGGCTTTCAGGCCTTTCTTCTATGTACACGGCCGAGCCTCAACCCTTTTCCTGAGCTTTCTCTACTGGCTCTGCCATGTCCCATTTCTCAGGATGGGGATCTCTGTTGAATAATAATGAATCATTTACATAAAACCATGGCTGATAAGGCCAACTGCTTTGTCACAATTAACAGGCAAGGTGATATACATCCTAACTTAGCTAAATGCAACTCTTTCTGTAAGACCCCCCTCCAAATCTACTATAATTTTTTAAAAAGTTAGTAATTTTTAATTTCACAAAAATAAGTGTGTTCTTTTGGAAAAAATCATAGAAAATAAGAGGTACACCTTGAGCTCTTTTTCTTTGCAGTTACATTTGTATTTATGTACCCGTAAACCGAATAGTGATGTATTTCAAAACTTTTTGAAACCCATAGGTGATATGCTCTTGGGCAACTTATGTGGCTTTCACTTAACAATATATCTCAGAGCATCTCCACATTCCTTACTTATGCATCCAGCATATCAATGAAGGGAGGGGCTTTGTATGGTAATGTTACTATTATTATTTTATTATTATTATTATTTACAGTAGTAGGGGGTTGAATCCAGGGCCTTGTGCATAATAAGTAAGTGCTCCACTACCAAACTGCACCCCTAAACACTTAAAAAAATTTTTTTTGAGATAGAGATTGACAGAAGAGGCAGGCTGCCTCTAGTCTCAAACTCATGATGCCCCTGCCTCAGCCTCCCAAGTTGCTGGGATTAGATGTGTGTAACAGCGCTCTGCTTGTTTGTGCTCCGCGTATGTGGCACAGGCCTGACACGTGCGTGATGAGTGCCACACAGATGCCCGAACTGCCGGAAAAGGGATCACATCAATGATGCGTCCCGGCCTTGTGCTGTCGGGAGGAGGGTTGGGGGTAGAGTCCCTCCTCCTGTTCACTGGAGGGTGGCTTGGGGGCTCCTTGGCCCGTGGACTAGACTGCTCTACAGCAGGGATGCTCAACCCCAGCTCCCAAGGGAATTCCTTGAACAGGCCTGGGCCCCACTCTCATTAGTGAAGTAAGAATGTCTGGGGGTGGGGCCTGGGCATTAGATGTTTGAAAAGCTCCTCTGGTGATATTGAAAAGCAGGCAGGTAGCAACCCTTGGCCCGTCACTCAGCACTAGCCACCTGTCCAGCTCAGCTGCTTTTTCCTTTGTTCTCAAGAGGGCGTCCCCTTTCATCACGGCACAATAGTGCTCTCAGGGCTCGCTGTACGCAGGAGGCTGTTCTAAGTGCGTTAGATTCTACAACCCATGTTGTCTTTTCCACGAGATGAGGACATGGAGGCACAGAGAGCTTTACTAATGTGTCCAAAGTCACACAGCTGGTTAAGTGGCAGGGCTGGCGCTTGTGGGCCATGGTTAAACACTGCCTCTCGGTGGAGGTTGGTCTCCCCTGGCCATTTTGGGAAAATGTAAACCTAGAAGAGTTGTACCTAGGAGGTTCATGCAGGGCGAGACGTCAACCAAGAAGCCCAAAGAATATTTTGGGCTGGAAACAATGATGACGTGATGACGATGAACACTTCTGCTCATAAACAACATTCTCAGGCTGGATTTGCCTTAAGGGTGTGGAAGATTAACTGACTGAAACTCTCATGTGTTCTCCACCCTGTTGGGACACTGCGGGTTCCTGTTAGCTCCATAGTGAGATATGGATATTATTAAAAAGACAAAAGTTAACAAGTGTTGGAGAAGATGTGGAGAAAAGGCAACTTTTGTGTGCCATTGGTGGGAAGATAAATTCACATAGCTATTGTTAAAACAGTATGGCGATCCCTCAAGTATCCGATCCCATCAGATCTCAGAAGCTAAGCAGGGTTGGGCCTGGTCAGTACTTGGATGGGAGACCGGCTGGGAACACCAGGTGCTATAGGCTTGGGAGAAGGACCCAGCAACCCACTCCCAAAAATCAGTCCACCATTGAAAACTCTATGAATAGCAGAGAAGCACTGACCATAGTGTTTCACCTGTTGTATGTAGGGTCACTATGAGTCGGATACTGACTTGATGGCACCTAACAACAACAACAAGTATATGATACTGCAATCCCACCACTAGGTATATAGCATATCCAAAGGAGAGGAAGGCAGCATGTTGAAGAGACATCTTCACTCCCATGTTCATTGCACCACTATTCACAATAGCCAAGTGTCCATCAACTGATGAATGGATAAAGAAAATGTGGTATATATTTACCATGGAATACCATTTAGCCTTAAAAAAGAAATTCTGTCATGTGTGATATGTATAGAACTGGAGGACTTTATGTTAAGGGAAATAAGCCAGACACTAAAAGACAAATATTGCACAATCTTATTCATACATACAACCTAAAAAAGTTGAACTCATTGCTGGAAAGGGCAGAATGGTGGTTACTAGGGGCTGGGGGCAGACGTTGGTCAAAGCATACAAAATTTCCTTCTGAAAGGATGACTAAGTTCAGAAGTCTATTGTACAACTTGGTGACTATGGTTAGTAGCAATGCAATATATTCTTGAAAATCATTAAGAAACATTTTAAGTGTTATCTCTACAATGTATGAGGTAGTGCATATGTGAATTAGATCAATTGAGCCATTCCACACTGCACATATATTTTAAAACATGATATACATGATACATATATGAATTTTTTATTGATCAATTAAAACATAAGTCAATAAGAAGAAAGCAATTTGTGGATTTTTAAAGAATGTCACAAACGACCCATGAATGGTGCTAGAGGAAGAAGAAAGCACTAATATTTTTGTCCAAGCCATTGCCTTTTATTAGCAGGCAGTTTTCACCGGTGAAATGCGATCTCCTCTCCTGTGAAGGCTGACCTAACAGGACTCCATTCCTGTCACTGGCTTCTTCCTGTCATTAATGTTTCATGACCCAGCTGGATTATGAATCATAGGAGACAAAGGGCGCCATATATCAGGAAGAAGAGGCACGATCTCTCTGTCTCTCTCCTAGGCTTACAGTTTATATTCTCTTTTCCACTTAAAACGGCAAGTGCAAATAGAATCTTACTGTGCAAATGACATTTTGTTTTGATAGTACAATTGCTATTTAGGGAAGTGCTATTTTTCACATCATTACAAAGGCCTTGGGTTATTACAAAGACAAGTGTTGTGCACCTCACCACTCTTTTCTTCTTTTTTTGGCCCAAGGTAGCATAAGATAAATGCTATGAACCATAGGTAAACACTGAATGTAAACAGAGGCAGTTTCAAACAGAGATCAGTCTGCAATTAAAAAGTCTGAAACTTCCCCACACTCCAGTGCTGTGCCAGACACGCCAGCGAAGGCCTCAGGTTGAAATGCAGGTTATAACACACATGGTTAAAATTAGCCTTCCTTTCAATCAAGATATGTTCTTAAACATTTAATTTCATATAAGAAAAACCTGTAATTTGGGAAAGTATATGCAAGTAATGCTTGTAAAGTGTTGATACTGCTTGGTACTAAAAAAGAGATTCAGCTTCTGAATCTGTGGTTCTCAAACTTTAGAGGGCATCAGAATCACGTGGAAGAGTTTACAAACATGGAGATTTCTGGGCCCCTTTCCGGGGGGGTATCTGATTCAGTAGGTCTGGAGTGGGGCCCCAAATCTGCATTTCTTCCAAGTTTCCAGGTGAAGCTGATATTGATGCCGCTCTCCTGGAGACCTCACAGGGAACCTGGGTCCTACAGATTGGCATCAGGTATGTGGGTAAAACCCTGGAGGTCACAAATGTACTCTTTTCTTTTTCAAATGCATTTCTTTTTTTGTTTTTCTTTCTTTCTTTTTTTTTTTTTTGCATGATTTTGAAAAATGCTTCACAACTGTAACCACCTCTGTAAAATACCTTGGCTTTAAACATGGCATTTTAATTGTTTTAGGCCAATTGGATCTTAGGGTGTTAGATTCTCCAAAGAAGAAAGCATTTAGTTACCCTAGCTGTTGACTGTTCTTAATGGTAGGCACTATGTAAAGAGAGAGAAGAATTGAATAACTCTTCAAAGGGAATATTGCATTTTGTTTTCTTTATGCACAATTGTGACTGAGATCAAAATTATAATGGAAAATACTCTATTTGGGGTTGTGGTGGTTGTAGCATAATTCTGCTGGCCAGCAACAATGAATAGCTTCTTGTACAATAGCTTTTACATTATTGCTAGAGATTTCCCAGCAAAATGTATTTTAAAAGCTCAGTACTCTTTCAAAAGAAATTAAAGGAGAAAAAAAGAATGCCCTTAACTGTTGTTGTTGTTGTTAGGTGCCATCGAGCCGTATCCGACTCATAGCGACCCTCGTAGGGTTTTCAATGGCTGTTTCGGGATTGCCTTGGGAGTGGATTGCCAGGTCCTGCTCCCATTTTTGCGGTGCTGGGAATTGAACTCGGGACCTCAGAGACTGCAGTGCAGCGCTCTACCAACTGAGCTAAATCCCAGCCCTTCCCTTAACTGTAGGAAAGGAAAATACAACTTCCAGACCCTGGGTGACAGTATGACAAAGTCATTGAAAGCATGTCTCTGGAATCAGACTGCCTGAGGCCAAATCCTAGTTTATCATTTACCACTAGCTGGCAATCTTGGGCAAATTACTTAATTCCTATATTCTCATCTGCAGAGTGTATGTTCACTTATAGAGTCCCTACAAGAATTGAGTACAACAATTAACATAAGTACAAATACATAGTGCATGGACATTTGTTATATTTCTGATTAGGGCTTATCAGGTGCGACTAAGAATTCATTTTTTAAAAAAACCTGTATATAGAGCACTTTTGTTTAGTGGTGGATGGGCACTACTTGGATACTAGAGCAGATCATTTAGATATAAGTCTCATTGAGATGCTCAGTACTTTTTTCTTAGTCAGTCAACAGACATTTATCATGGGAGGTAAACAAAACAAGCTGTCCCTCATGTGTTCAGAGCTAACTCCTTTGTGTAGGTGTGGCAATGCTTTGTCCCCAGCTCCATCCACCTGTGAAATTCTATGCAGAATATCAAGGCAAATAAGTGCTGATTTTGAAAAGTGATGGGCAGTGTATTATCAGGTATAACAACAACAACAACAACAACAACAACAACAACAACTATTACCGAAACTAGTTTAAAAAATGATCAAGTAATATTTTGTCTATTTTTTGCCCCTTACTTAACCATCAGCAGCTACTTCTATTGTTAAATTTAGCAACTGATGTTCATTTACCTTCTTGTTAGCTTCCTTTTATTTTTTCACTTCAATAAGCATTTGTTGAGAACCTACTATGTGCTGATTTCCTACTATGCTGAAAAAGATCTTTCAGATTTCTTCTCTTTTTCTTGACTTCTTTTCTGTTACTTTCTCTCATCTTTGCTTCCTTCCTTCCTCACTTCCTTCACTGTGTGTGATCCAGAGGGGAAAAGGCATGCTGATGTGATTCCTCTACTGCATTCCAACATGCAAAATGATTAATATTTACAGTGTATCTAATTGTTTCCATTAGACATAAAGGCCTAATACTTCTTACAACCTAATTCATGTAATTTTTTCACTGCCTGGCTTGTGATTCTATGGATGTTGTGGTTGTTAGGTGCTGTTGAGTCAGTATCCAACTCATAGTGACCCTACATACAATAGGTGAAACACTATTGTCAGTGCTTCTCTGCTGTTCATAGGGTTTTCAATGGCAGTTTGATTTCTGGGAGTGGTTGCCGGGTCCGTCTCCCAAGCCTATAGCTTCTGGTGTTCCCAGGCAGTCTCCCATCCAAGTACTACCCAAGCCCGACCCTGCTTAGCTTCTGAGATCTGCTGGGATCAGATGCCACAGGGCTATGGCTGCAGGCCACTCTGTGGATAGTAGACATCAATCACATTCGTTGAACTGGAATGGAATGCAATGGAAGACATCAGTATTTCTAAAAGTAAGGGGCTGAGAATGAACTTGGGAGGAGAATGAATTGTGTCTGGTAGTAAATCAGATGACAATCCTAATTTGTCTTACAAAGTTTCTAGGAGAAATGAGAAATAGTCTTTAAAGTTACTTAACTCATACTAACTCTATAATTATAAGGTAATCGTAAGAGTTTACACTAAGAATAAGTTATCATGGGTGGCTAAGCATGGTGTGGCTGAAACAGGTGGTCTGTGGCTAAGAACAAAGGCTTTAGAAGTAGATGAGTGTAGTTTGAATCTTTGCTCCCCTCCTCCTTAGATGAGCAACCTTGGGAAAATTACTTCTGCTCTCTAAGAGGCATTTTTTCATCTGTGAAATGGAGATAAAATTAACTCCTAAGGTTATTGTAAGCATTCCAAATAATAATCTTACACTACCTGCAGGAAGTAAGCATGTAATAAGTGACACTCGTTAGTATGCATTTCACTTTATATTGTTGTTAAGGTGCTGTCTAGTTGGTGTCCAACTCATAGCAACCCTACGCACAACAAGTGAAACACTATTGTCAGTGCTTCTCTGCTATTCCTAGGGTTTTCAATGGCGGATTGATTTTTGGGAGTGGGTTGCAGGGTCCTTCTCCCAAGCCTACAGCACTTGGTGTTTCCAGACGGTCTCCCATCTAAGTGCTAACCAAGCCCGACCCTGTTTAGCTTCTGAGATGTGATGGGATCAGATGCCACAGTGCTACGGGTTAGGCCCATTTTATATTACTCACTTAAAATTTTAAACATATCTGCACTTAAAGTTTAAATTGTTCTGGTTTGGAATGGTGATTATGTGGAAGGAAATACCCACTCTCTCAAAGTGGGCAAAAATCAGCAAGTTCCATGGTTGTGATTAAAATCAGCATGTAGAGGGCCGGCTGGCGCATATTCTGGTCAAATGTAACCGAAGCTTGCAGCAGTTTCTCTTGCAGCTACCCTTGGCTCTCTAATTTGAAGAAGACATGCTGGAATCATCACTTTCCAGCAGAAGCTGAATTCTTTTTCCTTTGCCGCACCAATCACTACCTGAGCACATTTGTGGAAAAAGCTAATTTTATATCATTGCTGTGTTTTCTTTGACTCTTCAAATGTTCTCTAATTTTTTAGGGTGCATTATTTCTTCAAACAATTAACTCCAGGGAATACTAATTACATGATTTGCCTAGGTGTCAAGTAACTATATTATTAAATATATAGAGACTAGCCTGCAGCCATACCCCTGTGGCATCCAACCCCATCAGATCTTGGAAACTAAGCAGTGTTGGACCTGGTTAGTACTTGGATAGGAGACCGCCTGGGAACACCACGTACTGTAGACTGGGGAGAAGGACCTGGCAACCCTCTCCCAAAAATCAACCTGCCATTGAAAACCCTATGAACAGCAGAGAAGCACTGACAATAGTGTTTCCCCTGTTGTACAGAGGGTCGCTATGAGTCTGATACTGACTCGACGGCACCTAACAACAACAACAGAATTGAAACAAGAAGCTGGGGTTTAGCTCAGTTAGTAGAGTGCTGCTCCACACTCTTTGAAGACCTGGTTGGATCGCCAGCACCACAAAACCGGAGAAGGGCATGGCAATCCACTTCTGAAGTAATCCTGAAACAATTAGCCATTGAAAACTCTAGGAAGGTCTCTATGAGCGGGACCTGACTCATTGGCACCTATCAACAACAAGAGTATGAATTTTCTTAGTTTAGGAAATCTTGATAAATAAGCACTCACTGTTTTTTTTCTGAACTAATTAATTGAAGGGGCAAATTCTTTACAAGTAACTCTCTCAAAGGAGTCCCCAAGATTTACCTGGACAGAGCACACTGATCGTGCATTTAAAACGGTATTTTGTAAGACAGTATGAGGAATTGCGTGACAGTTTTCCAAAGCACAATGTGTTCGCTTAAAGCAAGGAAGTGGAAGGACAGTGTGGTGGGATGGAATCAGACAAACAGCAGGGGAATAGCAGTGGTTCAGATAGTAAGATAAAGGCATTGTGAGTTTCTATGGCAACCGGGCACCCCAGCTGTTCCTCTGCCCCAGCTCAGTGTAGAACAGCCCACCTGTGCCAAGACTCACTCTGCTTTCAGAAAAAAATATTTTATTGCTACGTTAAATTGTTCCAAGAACTCCAATTTATGAAACAGTACCAATTATGTTAGCTGAGTCTAAATGTCTAATGTGCTTATCAAGAGATGTTTTTCTAATAAGCACTGTAATTTCTCTTTTAAAAAGACACATTTACAGTGAGCATAAAGAAAGAAAATCCACTTTCATGCCACATTTACAATTCATTAAAGTTTGCAGGGCGATTTGTTCAGGAAGTGAGTTGACTTGTTTTCTAGCTGAGTTCTGCGAACAGTAATGTTCTAGTGGAGAGTAAGGTGTTTTAGTGGGGCTGTTGGTAATTTACGAAGGTCTGTAGTGGGCGACCAGTTCCTTAGCATTTCCTCTCTGTGTCTTCTTTCTCTCTACCACTTACTAGTTGTGAGTCTATGGACATGTTTGTTTCACTGTGCCTTAGTTTCTCTGTCTACATAATGAGTGTGATAATTGAACCTACTCATTCAGCCTTTTATCGGCTAATAAATATTGGAAGCTCTAATTACAGCATGCAAGATTTGCTGTTATCATAATTTTCCCTTTATTTAACCTCAGGTACTATATTTCTTTTCAGTCTCAGTATCTTATCTAGTAAATGCCAGAAAATTTCTCTTGCTCATTTAATCCCACTTATTTTCCATAAACATTAGTCTCAACTCAATTAGATTATAGAATGCACACCTGTGAACGCATACTTCTTAGGATATCTTTGTGGTTGTAGGTCAAGCCTGTGGCCTTGAAACATGTTCAAGGGGATGAATGTATTGAGACTGACACTGGATCTCTCAGAATCATAGAGAGATGCCCTTAAGCATAGGAGATAACTAGTTATAGACAAGCTAGTTATACTGGAATTGGGGGTGAAGCAGTGGATAGACAGATCTAGTTCATACCTTACTTCTGCCAGTGATTTTGCCCTAGAAAAAGGTGTCTGACTTCATTGAAACTAAATAGGATCTTTGAGGAGTATCTTGCAAGTGTCTTTAAAATGCAGCTAATAATAGTGCATAAAAATTTTGAATATTAGATTAACACATGAAAAGCAAACAGTAAGTCCTTAGTACTTAGCAGGTACTCACAATGGTAACTATTTTTATTATCATTACTGCTCACACCAGAATAATACATTGTTGGCATAATATTTAATTTAATGTGACAGTCAGAATACTGATGTAGTACCTTATTCCACAGGGCATAGATGTGAATGAACACTCAGTATGGAATTTCTTCTTCTTTGTGTCCTGTTACATAAATAGTGCTAATACTGGAGTAGAACAGATGTTGTATTGCAAAATAATGCAACAGTCAATGGCAGGACAAGGAAAAACTACTAAGTACACAGTGAATTCATTAACACATTTTCCAGCTGAATATAAATAAATGTATAAGACCAGTTATTCTAAGCATTGAGTCTGCTTCCGAGTAAGAAAGCCACATGAAATGCAGAGTTTAAAAAATACTTCAAAATTTCTCCTAGAACAGATGGGTTCACTGAAGAGTTGGTTTTGTTACCTGTGTTGGAGCCACTAATTCCAACTCTGAAGCCGACTCAGAGTTGAGGGCACTTTTCCCACCACTCAGCTCTGGTTGAGATCTGTGCTCTGAGGACCTGCAAGGGAGGCATTAAGGAAATTAATGTACATCAAGAAAAAAATCCAGCTAGAAATTCAGCTAAGAACCCCAGCTAATTTGGATCATTGACAGCTGTGATAACAAGGCTCTTGTCATAATTCTGATGAAAAATATGTTTTTATAAGTTTCTATTATAAAGACCAGGGAGAAAGACCCGGCAACCCACTCCCAAAAATCAACCTGCCATTGAAAACACTATGAACAGCATTAACAATAGTTTCGCCTGTTGTACGTAGGGTTGCTATGAGTCGGATACCAACTCCACGGCACCTAACAACAACAACAACATTATAAAGACCACTTTCAAAATCTAAGTGGTTATAACATGTTAAACATTAATTATTTTTGATTAATTTAGAATTCAGCTCAATTTGGGCAAAAAAGAAAATAAGTGCAATGTCCTTTTTTGTTATAGAAAATTCTGTTTTATGAAAATGTATTGTGTGTATGTGTGTGTGTGTGTGTGTGTGAGACATCTCACAAAGGATCTTTATATAGAATTTGAATGTCATAATAAGTAGAGATGTCCCAGGGTAGCAGGAAACTGAAACAGGACATTGCCCTTTAGGAATCCTTAAAAAAACATGGTAAAACTCAGCTAGCCAGATTTTCTCAAGGATATACATTGGGTTATATTCTTAATTATTGTGTGTGTGACAGTGGATGATTGAGAAAACTAGAAAATCTAACTACCACTTATATATAATGTATTGCATACACACACACACACACGTACTTATTTTGACTGATAGCTCAGTTACACATTCAGAAAATTGTCAACAAATGTTGAACCATAAGCCTCCCAAATCCTTATTAATTGAATTTAGTTTTTGACAATTCAGCTGAAATAATTTAGTGTCCATAGAAGCAAAAACAATTAACATTGCTATGCAGGAGGTTATTATACATGACACCAAGTACTTTGATTAACTTAGGTCATTGGCTATGTCAATACATGAAAGAAACACCCATATAGCTGATATGTAAATGGCTATTTCCTGAATGTCTTACCCCCATGCGCCTGTCAGCTCATTGTGCTGTGGGGGATTGTGTGTTGCTGTGATGCTAAAAGCTATACCACTGGTATCTCAGATACCAGCAGTGCCACCCTGGTGGACAGGTTTCAGATGAGTTTCCAAACTAAGACAGACTAGGGAGAAGGACCTGGTAGCCCAGTCCCAAAACAATTATTGTTGTTAGGTGCTGTCGAGTCGCGTCCGACTCATAGCGACCCTCATAGGGTTTTCAATGGCTGATTGTTTCAGGATTGCCTCAGGAGTGGATTGCCACATCCTTCTCCTGTTTTTGCGGTGCTGGGAATCGAACTTGGGACCTCAGAGATTGCAGAGCAGTGCTCTACCAACTGAGCTAAATCCCAGCCCCTCAAAACAATTAGCCACTGAAGACCCTATGAATAGCAGAGAAGCACTGTCAGATATAGTGCCAGAAAATGAGCCCCCAGCCTGGAAGGCATCCAAGGAACAACTGGGGAAGAGCTGCCTCCTCAAAGTACAGTCAACTTTAATGAGGGGAATGGAGCAAAGCACCTGGGACCTCCTTTTGCTCATGTGGCATGACTCAAAATGAGAAGAAACATAGTGACTGCAACAATGGACTCAAACATAAAAAGATCATGTGCATGGCACAGTGTTGGGTAATGTTTCGTTCTGTTGTACATAGGGTTGCTATAAATTGGATCCAACTTGAAGGGACCCAATAACACCAAACAACAAATATCTTACCATAAGAGCTCTTTTGATCCAGTTCTAGATGAGCATGATTTTCTCTCTGCCATTGGATGCCCCTTGCCATTTCGATCTCCATGAAACTTAACATCATCCCATTTTTCCAGTTGTGTTTGAATGTCTACTAAGGAGAAAGGAATGGGGTAAGGGAGACCAGGAGAGGGTATGAGGTACAGAGAGAAAGGAGATTGATTAAGATTGAGAAATCTTATCCAAGCAAACTTTAGTCAACTCACACTTGGAAGACCCAAGACTAACCTTTATCTTTTTAATGTGGCATGAAAATTAATTAAAACACATGCAGCTAAAAAATAAATTAAAAAAGAGAGATGCTAAGATCAATTGGATTGCTTTTACAGGTGAAGTAATCAAGTTGTTATACCTGAATTTATTTCAAGAGCTATGTGTATTCTGAATCCTGTGAATGGGCCCATGGGATCTGGTATGGAATCTGCATATGGAGTACAACCAACTAGCCTCCACTAAGGAGGTGGCTTTATGGCACTTCAGGATGTTTCTAGAAATAAATTCTACTTAAAGAAATGAGCTCTGATGTTAAAAGTAGATAGGGACCAGAACAAACTAGTTAGACTGCTTAACTTTTCAGCAACGGAGAGAGTTTACATTGGGGATAGAGAAAAGGGAGGCACTGAAGAAAGCCAAAAGGATCTAGATCCATTTCCCCTTTGTGGCTTAATTCTTACAGATAAAGAACTTGGCTGTATTCTCTTCCATTAATAGGTATGTGACTGAAAAAACTACTTACTCTTGGCACCTAGTTTTTTCCCCATTTATAAATATATAGATTTGCAGCTGATGCCCTCCAAGGTCTTTGGCTCCTTCTTTTCTAAAATTTTAGTAAAATGTACACAACAAAATGTACCATTCTAACCATTTTTAAGTGTGTAATTCGGTGGTATTAGTACATTCACTTTGTGGTGCGGCTATCACCAATACTTACCTGCACAACTTTTCATCATCTCAAACTCTGTACCCATTAAACACTAACCCTCTGTCCCCTTCCCCAACTCAGGTAATTCACTACTTCCTGTCTCTGTGAATTTGATTGCTCTAGGCACCTCATATGAGAGGAAACACATGTTTGTTCTTTTGTACCTGACTTATTTCACTTAGCATAATGCTTTCAGGTTCATCCATGCTCTAGCATGAGTTAGTAATTCACTCTCTTTGGAGGCGGACATACAGGCCCACAGGTTGTATATACAGCTATCCAATGATGGGTATTTGGGTTGTTTCTGTCCTTTGAGTATTGCAACTGATACTGGTATTCTCCAAGTTGGTTTTACCATAAATGTTTCTGTACTTTTTTCATGGGACATTCTCTCGGAAGCAGAGCTATAAATTTGTCATTTACATGCATATTGTGTTATATTGTAACATAGTAAGTAATATATTCTTATGTAAACTTTGTTTCTTCATTTGTGCAGTTGAATAAACCTAGAACACACGGATAATGAAGAAGTAGTAGAGTTATAAAATTTTCCTCCAGAGGCAGGCCTTGAAGAGGAATGTGGCAGGGTGAGGATCCTGGGTATCCAGAGGTGTGAGCAGTGGGCTGCTCTCTCCCTTCTCTCCAGTCTCTTCCTGGATGAACCCATGCCCCACCGTGGCTCAGTGTCCACTGCAGGCTCCTGACTTTCAAATCCATTTTTTGCTCTACTGTCTTTCCCCACTCACCGATCTGTATTCCCATCAGTCTACTGGACGTATCCCCAGAGTCACCCCACAGTTTCAGGTTCAAGACTGACCTCAATCATTCCACCTTCACTTCCTTCTTAACCCCGTGCCCTCTTGTATCTTCTGTTACAGAATCTGGCATGGTCTTTATGGCCCCATTGCTCAAATATACATTCACTCAATCCTCAAGTCCTCTTTTAATGTTTTTGACTCTGTGTATTCCTATCTCCTATCTGTATTGGTGTCCCTGCCTTTACACATCTCCCCAGCCACCCATCTTCTCCCCAATCTTTAGGACATGACCTCCAAACACTCCCCATCTGACCACTAGTGAACTTCAGATTTTTTCTCACCACCTTACCATCCTTCAATACTATCATCACAGTTGTATTTACTTGAAGAGATATCTTTCTGTGCTTATCTGTCTATTTGTATGTGAATTCCTTTCCTTCCTGCACCAGGAATGCCCTTTTCCATCCCCTCCACTTTTGTCCTGGTCCACCTTTTTCACTTGGCAAATTCCCATGTATCCCTCCAGACTCTGCTCACACAGCATCTTATAGAAAGCACCTCTCCATCATCCTGGCTGGCTCAGGAGTATTATGAAGGTGCTCAGGTAATAACTAATCTGATTTTCCCTTTATTGAGCATAGTATCGAATCATAATCATGTCATTATTTTTCTATCTCCACACTAGACTGAAAACTTGCTAAGGGGAAGAGAGCTTATATTATTTATTTCTGTATTGCTGGCAAATGGTATGCTCCTGGACCACTGTGGGTATTTAGAGTAATGCTTACTGGACAAATAATAAGTTAAGTCATGACCATTTAATGCACATATCACAGCAGTAAGTGATTTTGCATATACATCCTGTTTATTTTTCACAGCCTTTTGAAAAAGTTATGAATGTGGTCATTTTATGGATGTAAATGTATATGTATACGTACATATATGTGTATATATATATATATATATATATATATATATATATATATTCACTCCCCATACACACATATACACATATCAGCCATTCACAGTTAGAAGAGATCCATGTTCCCCTTGGCTTTATGAAATACCTACTGCTTTTCTTTCTTCTGAGAAAAGAGCCTGATTTGATGGGTTCCTTTGGCTGAGGATTAAGCTGTCCTTTCTCAGGAGGATGTAAACTGCAGTGAATAGAAGTTTGGGCTTTGCAGCTAACTAGAGCTAGGCACAAATTCCAGCTCTTCCTCTTACCAACTGCAAGATCTTTAGCAAGGTAAAATTTAAAACCCAGATGCTCCCATATTTCAGAGTTGCGATGATTTAATGAGACAGTATGCAGAAATCATGTGGTCCCTGGACATTGTAAGTCAACAATAAATGGTAGCTATTATTATTTTCTTAAACATGTCCCCAAACCTGTTACATGCCTTTCTGGCTCTTGCCAGAGTGCTCCTGGATGCACCTTTTACTTTTATTTCGAACTCCAGTGCCTAGCATGGTGCCCGATGTCTATCAGGAGCTCAGGATATGTAGGCTGAATAAATTAATGAATGAATCAATACAAGTTATACAAAGTTGAGCTCCCCGACAGCTACCCAATCCAAGCACATAAGATGCTATGTCCTGCTCCGTTTCCCACAGGACTTCATCTTCCCACAGGACTTGACTCCTTTATTCATGTTCCCTGCTGTAGCAACACCAGCAGGGCCAGGTGGAGCCGTGGCTGCTGCAAACAACTGCCTTACCTAAATCTAAGGATGAAGTCTCTGTGACTCGAAGAGGCTGGCCTCTCTGCTCCGCCTCTGCACTGATGAGGTCAGATCCATCGGCCTTCTTCTTGAGGGATGAGGTTTTTGATGAAGCCTCTGACTTCTTAGCTTTGGTTTGGGTTTGAGAGACTGGTTCACTCAGGTCGAGGAGATCCAAGCCAGTGGTCAACACTATCAGAAACGAGAGAGGTTAAGGTAAGCCCATTTATTGCTCTGTAGTTATTTTTAAAAGAATAGGTTTCAGTTGGGTACACAGGGATCCAGTGTTCATCAGATAGATGAGAAGCACCAAGTTAAATTGGCTCATCATTGATTTATGAAGACAGTCTGTTAAGCTGGGAAGTTTGTTCTGCATTCCCCTATATTTGGCACAGTGCAAATCGGTGAAACAGGACTCTGATCAGCCTCAACAGTGACGAAGCTTTGTATGAAATTAAAATGATAAAATTGAACCTGAGTTCAGGGACAATTTACTCTATTGTTTTGCTTCATTTCTAGTGAAGGTTAATTTTAAATTGTATTTTTTCCTGAGACGGGTCAACCTATCAAGTCTTCTTACCTATCAAGTATGTCTTCATGGTGTAAGGTTGAACAGTGAAGTATATGGGGTACCAAGGAATGCTGTTAATCATCTTTCTACTTAATTAAGCAGTTCAACCAGAAAATGGCATGCTGTTTGGGCTCACACTAGAGAGGTGTTTTATAATCCACAGTTGATGAATAGGTACCTGTTAATGCCTTTGCTGTTTAATATGCAAGTTTAAATTTCAGTGTAACCAACTACAAAATAGTAACACTTTTACTTCCTAGCAGGTTGAATATATTATATTCAATACTCTTATAGAAGCAGAAATAATAATGAATTTCAACGCAACACTAGACAAATGAGAATTTAAAAGGCAAGCTTTGTAACCTTCAGTTCTTTTACACAGCAAGCAACTGGTATTTGACTAGCTCATTGTGAGAAATCAAAAATTCAAATTAGAAGCCTGGAGCTGTGGTGCATGCCTGCAATCTTGGCAACTGGGGAGGCTGATGTGGGAGGATCTCAAATTCAAGGGCAGAAGCAACCTGTGCAACATAGCACGACCCTGACTCAAAATTAAAATTAAAAAATGGGGCTGGGGGTGCAGCTCAGGGGTAGAGCACTTGCCTAGCACACTCGAGGCCCTGAGTTCAACTCCCCAGTATTGCAAAATCAAAAACAAACAAAAAACTCCCAAACTAAAAGACCAAACCAAATAAGCACTCAACCAAAACCAAAACCAAAACCAAATGAGAGAGCATCTCTCCAGGCCTCTCTCTCCACAGGCCTACTGTTTGAGCACTGCAGAGGCTGCTGCAAAGCAGACCTCGTGGCTAGGAAGTACTTGGATATGGAGAAAGGAAGTGGCTTTCAGAACGAAGCCTCCTGGCTGTATGTCTAAAATTTAAGCATGGCAGGCAGCCAAGACTGGCAAGGACTCCACATACTTCATAGCCATTGGATGGTTAAATAGAAGTTTCCAGACACTGTCTGGCAAGGATTCCAAGCCCGATGTGACTTTCTTATATATAATAGAAGGAAGGAAGCTGATGACAGTCTCGGGCATGCCATATATGCCTTTTGCCAATTGTGTGATCAATGAAGAATTAGTCACTTGCTCCCAGCCTTCTTTTAGAAGCAGATTATATAGGAATCATCTAAGTGTGTGTAGGAAGTACAATTGTTACAAAATAATAACTGGTGAGCATTAATTTACTTTTCTGTCTGCTTTGCACTATTTGTGATGAATTACTAAAGGAGTGAACTGTGACTTCAAACTTGACTCAGTAACGTTCTTTTTGTCTCTATAGCGTCCTGGGCACTTCCTGTGTTTGTTCTCAGCTCTCTGTCCCTTTGTTCTTTCCCCTGCAAATGTGAAACCAACACTTGGCACACACAAAGGCTTTGTTACCCAGTTGATGAAAGGAGTCTGGGAGGTCTAATGGCGAGCTTTGAAGCAGAGAGAGTCCCTGAGAGCCACGATTTCAAACACAGAGCGGGCTGGGTGCAGCCTTCACTCTCTGGAGGAAGACAAATCACATTTAGGTGGGTGGGTGCGTCCTTTAGTGAAGACTTAAAAATAAGGGTCTCACTGCCCCACAAACACTTCAAGGAGATCATATGTAGGCATGGAAGGGAGTATATACTTTGCAGATTTTCTGAACCCAATTAATAAATTCCCTTTGGCGCCAGAAAGTTTAGGTTCTAGTATCTTTATGCTTAAAGTAAAAGCACAAAGGATAACTTCCTCTTATTGTAGATGTGAAAATGTGTGTGTGTGTGTGTGTGTGTATGTGTGTGTGTGTGCACGTGCGCGTGTGTGTAGAGCCAATAAGTTATCTTCTGAGTATAATCTTACTGTCACCTGTGCAGCCTTTTCTTCCGCTTACATATTTTCCTAGGTACCCTTTGGAGCACTTTGCCCTGCTGTGAATCCCCACTACAGCGGATGGAAGTGAAGAGAATGTGTGGTGTCCTGATGTTATGTCATCATCATGCATAAATTAGGGCAGCCCAGGACAATGGTTAAGACGGCCTGGGTTCAAATCCTGAACTGCCATGTACTAGCTGTGTGATCTGGGCAAGCTACTTAGTCCCTCTGAGCCTTTATGTAGCTTCCACTTGTATAAAAGAAGGATAAAACTACTTTGTAAGTCAGTGAATGCAGTGTTTTATCTAAAGCCCTTAGAAGAGTGCTCGAGACTTAGTAATAGTAGTAATTTAAATATAATTAATCTAATGTAATCATAAGCATTCTTATGAGAGAGAATGGGGGGTCAGAGTCAGAAGCAGGCATGAGGATGGATGAAGGTGTGGCTGGTTTTGAAGCTGCAGGTTTGCAGATGGTTTTGAAGCTGCTATCCTGCTGGCTTTGAAGACAGAGTTTTTTTTGAAACTCCTGATTATTTGGCAGTTTGCCTAGTCTCAGCCATGATTTAAATAATTGGCAATCTCAGAAACACTCTGTTTTTGATAACCTAATTCCATTGGAGGAAACTTCCTGAAGATGGAAGATAATACATTACCAAAATGTTGTCTCCAACTGTCTTAAGTACACCTGACACAGCCTACTTAACTGGAAGGCTCCCACAGGGTGCCACAAATGTATATAAATACTAGCTTACTTGGCCCTGGGAAGAACAAAATAACACCTATTAAGAAGCCCTGTTTTGATACTTTGGTGGTAAGTATAATACTATTAACACCATTGCAGTATAACAAGGCCTGGTTTAAACAGTTGCCAAGCTCAGAAACATTCAAATAAATATATCAACTAGATAAATTGTATTTAACGAATTCAATCCACTTTTTCTTTTTCATTGGAACATGTAATTAAAATTACTCTTCAATTTTCTAAATTCTCAAGAAGCATGCCATTTGGGTTCATGACTACTTGAGCTTCCTAAAGATGTATTTTTAAAGTATTATACTAATTTTACAAATAAGATCTTTTGTTTGGTGACAGTGACAGATTGTGAACTTCCTTAAGGGTAGCTCTTTCTTTATAAATAGTCTCATATACAAACCCTAAATGAAGAAATAATATTAAAATTTTCTTTAAAACCATGAGAAATGTTCCTTCTATAATAACAGGTCCTCTGAGGGCTCAAGTTTATATATAAAATGCTTTTAGATTATGTAGCTTGATAAATGCAAACCAAAGATCTCTGTTTTTCTTCTTGATCTTGAGCAAAGAGTCTATCTTATGCTTTAACATATATTAGGTTTATTGTGAAATTACAGAAAAAAATTAGCGTGGCAAATTTTATAGCACTGCTTGTGCTACAATATGTCACTCTTTTTATTTTTTTGAGACAAGGTCTCACTAGATAGCCTAGGCTCACCTTGAACTTGTAGAATTTATACAATCACTCTTAAAATATCTGTTGTGTAGTTACTTTCAGGGTGTTTCATATATGAATCTGTATATAGAGGGTGCCAAAAATGCACACACATTTTAAGAAAGGAAGAAACTATTAAAATTGTGATACTCACTATGTACTACTACAAGTCATGTTTGACTTCTGCAATGATGAGAGGTGCTCAAGGAGGTCACCACAGCAGAAGAAGCAGAACGTGTTGCCATGCAAGGCCTCCTGGATCTTCCCTTGTGTGAGTCACACACAGCACCATGGGTCTCAAACTGACCACTAATATGTGCCATGGTTGCGGGGGATGAGGAGAGGTTCATTTGCCTCTTCCGGTCTCCACTGTCATTAGACTTCCACAGCATTCTTGAATTCCAAATACCACTTCAAAATGGTCATGTGCTCCTCAAAAGACAGCCATGTTCTGCCATTTTCTGTGACTGTCCTGCCTGTTGTATGGTGGAGCTGGTGTTCATGTGGCTTGTGCCATCTTTTGAGTGAAAGTAACACCGCACATTGCTCCTGTAATAATTCAACTCAACGTCAAGAGTAATACATAGATAACTTCTCTTAAAACGTGTATACCTTTTCCGGCACCCTGGTATAATGTTTATTTACTTGCCATTTTAAAATCAAGGATTTTAGCTAGGATTTTAGCTTATAGAACTGCTAAGGACACAGTCTGAGGAGGCTAAAAAGTTAGATGAATTAGAGAGAATTTTGGATGTCAATGGGAAAAAAAAGAAATCATCCTTATTTGATTAGCTTGAAGTTATCATTAGATAGGAAAAAGTTAATCCTGATGGAGAAGCAAGCAGAAACTAAAAAAGAAAGATAATTGAAAAACTTTAGAAAATGTAATAAAAACTTCCATGAGGTCAAAGATATGCTCTTTTAGGGTTTGTTAGAGAAAACAACCCCATCATTTGACAGATTTTGGAAAAATATTTCATATATTGTTTATATTGATTTATGTAAGACCTACATTCTTTAGGGATTTAATAAATTATAACATTTTTGCCTTGATATATACTTTTAAGATTAGAAAACACAGTGATCAAACAGGAGTCCCTTTTCAGAATAAAAATCTGTGTGAACCAGGCTGACAACTGAAGTTTGTAGTCCCAGAACACCATTTTCCAGACTCCCTACTTTGTAGAATGTTACTGATTGAATTGTGTCCCTGCATCGCTCCACCCTTCTGTTGAAGTCCTAACACCTCTGAACGTGACCTCACTTGGAAATAAGGTCTTTGGAAATGTAATTAAAGATGAGGTCGGATTGGAGGAGAATGGGCTGCCAATCCAAAATGACTAGTATCTTTATAAAAGGGGGAAATTGGGACACAGAGTCAGACATGCAGACAGGGAGACAGGCACACAGAGAAGAACAATGTAAGGACTAGAGTTATGGTGTCACAAACCAGACCACTACTGGAAAGAAATGAGGAGCAAGGCTTGCAGCAGCTTCTTCCCAAGAACTTTCAGAGGCACTATGGCTGTGCTGACAAGGTGACTTTGGGTTTTGAGCCTCCAGAACTATGTGACACAAGCGTCTGTTGTTAACCAGTCTGTTTGTGGTACTTCATCATGGTGGCCCTCAGAAGCTAATCCCAAGGGCAATGCAGTAGGTATTGGGACTGCTAGAAATGACACCTTCTTTTGATGTGTTTCCTTCTTATATTTCATAGGTTTCTCTTTTTATATATTAAAACATCAAGGTGAAAAGTAGCTTTTGAGTGGAATTTAAAGTTGTTCTCTCAATGTAGGCCCTTCTTAAGTGAATTAGTTTTCTCATCAGTGAGACTCAGAAGATGACAGACGACTTCTTAGTGGATTCAATTCTCATGGATTTGCCCACAGAGACACAGGCTGTCTGGATTTTCTAGGGTGGTGCTCTGGATTTGGAGGGCTGAGCTCCAGTTTCATAGATTAAGAGGATGAACCTGATCTGACAGTATCTGGAGTTATTAAATTTCCTGCCTAGAATGTATCAAATACCATTTTATTTTTTTAATGACTCAAAGTGATAGTTGACTTTAGAAAATGATTGATGAGGTGTAATATTCATGCAATCAAAAAGAGAAATGTCAAGAATACTCTTTTCATCTGACATCTAACAGAAATGGTCCTATCAGTTAGAGCAGTGGCCCCCTACCTTTTGGCACCTGGGACCACTTTTGTGGAAGACAAGTTTTCTACTGGCCAGAGGCGGAGCTCAGACAGTATGTGAGAAGGGGGAGTGGCTGTAAATACAGATGAAGTTTGATTGTCCCACTTACCTGCTGTGTGCCGAGTTTCTAACAGTGATACTTGGTCCAAGGCCCAGGGGTTGGGGACTGTTGATTTAGAGTATATATAGTGTCAAGCACTTTGTTAGATTGCTTCAGTTAATCTTTCCAAGTAAGTACTAGATACAGCTCTTACTATTATGGGACAGATGAGAAACCAAGGCTTACATCTTACTAGATAGATGAAAATATGTAACAACTTACACATGATACAGAGTTGGGGCTAGAAGTCATGAAGTTTGACCCCAGAAACCTTAGACCATACTCTCCCATAAGGCACCTCTCTGTGATGGTAGCTCCTCTTGTTATAATTCTTAGCATTTTGGAAAAAATCATGATTTCCTCTTCCTGTAATTTTCTTCATTTACTTTGAAATATAATGAAAATATCCAAGCCAACAGCCAACTGAGACCATGATGGCAAAATGGAACAAATTTAAGAAGACAGCATATAATTACCGTCTTCTTGCTCTGTGACATTTTGCACTATACATCCAACAGCATCTTTGCTCTTTGATTCTAAACATCTATTTTTTTCATTCATATTTGAATGATATTCCTCTGAATGTGAATATTGACCAAATGAGGTTGATGCAGAAAGGCTGCTCTGTGGGAGAAGTGAGGCCCATGCCAGCGGCAGGCTGCTTCCACCCTCTGGGTTGCTAGTGAATGCCAATTCCTGTCTGTATCAGGTATTGCAGAGGCCAGGCCTTACTCTTTGATTATGCTTAATTCCAGAAGAAAGTTCACACAAACTGGAATGTTCAGACAATTTGTAAGATGGAGGAAGAAACATTATTTACATGACAGAAAATGAACCTGGTTATATACTACTCTATGGCTGTGTTATTTTTGTTCTTAGGTGCCTTTGAGTCGTGTCTGACTCATAGCAACCCTCATAGGGTTTTCAATGGCTGATTGTTTTCGGGATTGCCTTGGGAGTGGATTGCCACGTCCTTCTTCCACTTTTGCAGTGCTGGGAATTGAACTCAGGACCTCAGAGACTATAGAGTAGTGCTCTACCAACTGAGCTAAATCCCAGCCTGCCCCTATAGCTGTAGGAAATTTTAATTGTTTAATTTAAATCCACTTGGAAAGACTGCCACATTTTTATTTTACTGGGCTTTTGTTACACAAAATATTTCTAGAAATAATTGGGCCGTCAACCAGAACTTGAAAAACCTTATTCTGAAATTGATGCTTTTGTTTTCATGTGATGCAACTTGAAACGTGAAGGTGTAAATATAAAAATACATGTAGAAAAATTAGTTGCTTACAATAGTACTCTATAGTCAGCAAAATTGATTGGGTAACATACATTGTAGTTTCTCATAAAGTCAAAAGTGATTCATTAATCTGTGTTCAATAGCATATGTCCTACACCCCACCCCCTTGTCTTTCAGCTTGTCGTGCTGATTGCGTGTTGTTGTGATGCTGAAAGCTGAATGCTGAATGCTGATGCTGATGCTGATGCTGTTGTGATGCTGAAAGCTATGCCACCAGTGTTTCAGATACCAGCAGGGCCGCACATGATGGACAGGTTTCAGCTGAGCTTCCAGACCAAGACAGACTAGGAAGAAGAACCTGGCAGTCCATTCCCCAAACAAGTAGCTATTGAAAACCCTATGAATAGCAGAAAAGCACTGTCAGATATAGTGCCAGAAAATGAGCCCCTCTAGGCTGGAAGGCATTCAAAAGATGACTGGAGAAGAGTTGCCTCATCAAAATAGAGTCTACCTTAATGACAGGAATAGAGTAAAGCCCCTGGGTCCTCCTTTTGCTGATGTAGCATGGGACTCAAAGTGAGATGATACATAGTGTCTGCAACAATGTGCTCAAACATAAAAAGATCATGTGCATGGTGCAGTATAGTGTTTCATTCTATACATAGGGTGGTTATGAGTCGGATCTGACTCAAAGGCACCTAACAAAACAACAGTCTATGTTCTAAAGTTTCATTTGGTTGCAAACCTCATTCCCCACTTAAAATGCTTGGAGGAAAAAAAATGTGCATTTTACTCTAGTCAAAATTAACTCTGCTTGAGGCACAGTTAAATGTGAAAGAATTACCGGCTGTATTGGATGTTACTGGCCTTGCAATTGCCTCCGATTTGGTTTCACAGAGAAAGTCGTCGATGGAGGGACTCAGGAGTGGTCTGCTTTCCTGTTGCTCGTTCACCAGCTGAGAACAAATAAACACAGGTGTCACAGGCCTTTGTTAAACTGCAGGATCAGATGAATTAAAATGCAGCCTTGCAACAAAATGGGAGTAGCAAGCCTACCAAAATAAATACATACATAAATAAATAATGGGGTGAGGGCAAGAAAGAAAACACTACCACGGGATGGGGAATGAGCCTTTTAGCACTGTCTACCTAGTTTTGATGCAGCCAACTTCAGTTTTTAAAGCTCAAGCCTTTTCTCCTCCCTCCTACAGCAGTTCTGGAATTATCTTCTAAGGTCAGTATGTGGACAATGACACCTATTGAACCACACTTGCTAAGGACCAAACTGGCTCCCCGCTTGGACACAAAGCTCCTACTGAGATCTGGAACGGTGGCTTCAGACTTTGGGGTGACAGGCTGGATGAGTACTAGTTAGCCAGTGTCTATGTGGTGAGAAGGGGGAGCACACGGATCGGCAGGCATAGAAGAGCACTCTCTTTCTCTCCTTCTCTTAAAAAGCCCCAGTCATCCACAACGCACCTCCTGTGTTTCCTTAGGATGCTTTTGTAGTGCATAACACATTATTTGGGAAGAGCAGTCAACATTGTTATCCTACCTTAGCCTCTGGAAGGCTGGGATTCTAAGTGTGTCTCATCACGCGACCTTTTTAGTGTGCCTCTGTTTTGGCTGTGACCTATCTCATGAGGTCAGATGTAAAAAATTTTCACTTGTGACATCATGTGGACCTTTGAGAAGTTTTGGGTTTTGGAGCATTTCAGACTTCATATTTTCAGATTAGGGATGCTCAACCTGCATCAATTACTATCTACATAAAAATTTGAAAATGAATAACATAAATGAGAACTATATTCCATAATGAATTCCCTGTGCTCTTTTAGGCCCAAGGATTTATCCCTAAATCACAACTTTGTGTGTGCATATATATATATATATATATATATATGTATATATGTATATATATATATACACACATATACATATATATATATACACACACACATATATATACATATATATATATATATATATATATGCAGAATAGTTCTAAGTTTTTAGAATATCAGGGTATTTGATTTCTATAGACACTTTTAGTTCTAAATGCTGGAAACCCATACTTTAAATTCATAGAATTCTAGGAAGTAAGACCTTTGTCCACATCAGCATCTAGAAGGGAAAACAAGGAAAAGATACAAGTCAATGTCAGGGCTGTCCTTGTAGGCAAGGCTGCTTTATCAGAGCTAACAGGATTTTCTTCTTTTTTTTTGAGTCTCTCATTCAAATTTCAGACGTATTTTCTGGAGGAAGCCCCTCTAGCACTCTTAGATGTACTCAGTACAGGAAGGAAACCAAAGGGAGGTTGTTTAGAGGGATCCCAGGAAGGCCAGGACAAAGCCATAGCTCCCCATTCTTTTCTGAGGCTTCTGCCTCTTGACGCCTATGTCTCTTCCACATCTGCTGTCTTGTTTCTGACCACAGGGCCCACCTTGCTGAGAGATGGTGTGGGCAGCCCACCTTCTACCCCTGCTGGGCTCCTGCAGCTTTCTTTCACAACACAAGTCAGAGGGGAGTTGCAAAGTGCTTTCTGAGTCAGAGTTTTCATTCGAGCAGGGCTCCAGGTGAAGAAGATGAAAGGCCAGATGGTAGGGGGTGTGGGAAGGTCATTAAAACTCATCAGAAGGAGTTTGGGCTTTGGTAAAGCCATGGAAGGTGAAGGAAGAGATGTTATGAACATAAATCTTTCTGTATAAGGTCTGAGGTCAGAGACTACTATATCTTCCTCATATTTATCTCCTTCACAACTTTGAGGAGAAATCTACATGCACAAAGATTCAAAACGTGGCTGCCAAATGAGACAGTGGCTTGGCAGAAACCGAAGGCATGAGAATCTCTATAGGAACCAGTCCAATTACCTTATGCCTCCGGTTGCACGGATTTAGGGTTATTCTAGCCATGAGAAGTACCATTTCATTTTTATTTGCTCAGGCAGGAATAGCTTTTCCCATGTCCCACATCCATCTTGGAATAAAGTTATGGTTTTTGTTTAGGTGTCTTGAAAACAAATCAGTCTTTTAGGTCATGAAGGAAATTTGTCCCGAGTGGTCCCTCTAAACCCTAATTCCAAGTTGCACGCCATTTATTCTTTCCTTATTCACGGGGGCATGACATTGGTTGATTTTCTCTCAGAATTACTTCTTTTAGTTTGAAAATATTTCATGAAATTCCTTTATGTCATCATGTATAGAGTACACTGGTATCTCAAGAATAATAAAAGCAAGTCTGTTCTTGTTGAATATGGAATCATTACAATTTTGGTCTAATCAGATTATCATGGCTGAGTTAAAAAAGAGCCACTTCCTTATTTGCTATGGCTTTTGTCTCAGTTTGTTTGCATTTTAAAGTTTTCATTTCTTACCCTGGCTATGTCTTCTTCTCAATATTTAGATTAATTAAAAGACCCTTCTGGGACTGGGGGGTGCAGTTCAGTGAGAGAGCATATAGTTTCTGTGCACAAGGCTCTGGGTTCAGTCCCCAGCATATACTCCAAAAGACCCCTCTAATGGTAACAGATCCCTATTTCTCTTTCAGGACCCCATGTAACTGGCACATTGTCCAGGAGGCTTCCTTAGTGCCAGGCAGAGAGTGCCTTTGTAAAGCATCTTCTTATTCCTATGCCTGACTTGGGGTCGTAATCTTAGTGTTATCTGTTTTCCTCTCCATTGGACTGTACTCTCTTGAGGGTAGAGACTTAATCCAATCACTTTTTGCATCACACAGTAATAGTTTAATAAACTGCTGACAGATTTTGTGCAGTCTAACTGAATGGTGAATTGTGCAAAAGAGTGATTCTGTAGGCATCCTCGATTTCACACTAGGTGTGAGCAATTCATAGAAAGGTCAGTGGTTCTCAGAAATGTTAGCAGTTTCCTAGAAGATTTTCACCTATGCATCTTAGCTGACTTTCCCCTAGTGTCACAGCTTATAAATGTTTGGAAAACCAGTGGCACCCAGAGGGACATTTCCAAATGCAAGTCTTCTCCCAAGGATACTAAGTCTTCTGTTGAGATGTCTAGAATGCCAGGAGTGAATGCTTAGTCAGAAAAATGGAAATAAAGGCCTAGTCCTGCCATGCACCATCCAATACTTGGAAGAAGGTGTGCTCTCTCAGGTCATTTATTCTTAGTTTTTATGTTTTGCAGTGCTAGGAATCGAACCCAGGGCCTCATGAGTGCTAGGTAAGCATGCAAGGAGGACCAGGGCCAATGTGAATGAAAGGCCAAAGGCACTTCAAGACTGAACCCTTTCCTTCCTCCATGATTTGAAATCAGAGTAGGCACATCTGCAGCGTGTGAAGAAAAACACTTTAGCAGACATAGGCACAGTGGGATGAAGAAGATAGGAGAGATTCTGCAGATTATAGTGGATTACTGTCTTTCTTAAACCTTTATCTGAAAATACTTAGTTCGACTTGAATTACTCTAGTTTCAAGGTTTAAAAATTAAATTATTTTATAACCTAAATTACAAGAGATAATTTAATCAAAATGGAAGGAAAGCATTTTACTTTTGAATACTGTTACTTAAACTCCAGTTTATATTGCTGGTTTTATGTGACTTACATTTCAGTTTATTTATCTTTAAAGAAATGTATTGTTTAGATATTTCATTCAAAAATATAGAGCAAAAAATTTGTGATAATTTATCTCAATCAAATTTGACAACCAAGTACAATATATTTTAGATGATAAGACATTGTAAAGGGGAATAACTAATTATTCCGTGAGTTTCCATTTCAGATGAATGCTCTTCTACTATGGTATTTTTATGCTTAAGCGTTTTAATGCTTAAAGGATAATTTTAAAAAGTTAAAACATTGAAGCTAGTAAGTTAGAAACAGTTGACAAACATCTTATATTTTTAATGTTGGTTTAAAAATTTATATGCTAGGATTTTTTTAACCTTATTTAAATGATAGAAAAACTTTATGCTTTTTATAGCTATATCTTTGTGCATTTAAAATTCCTTAACTATGTGTGGTATTGTTACAATATGTGTCAAGTAGGTATGTGTTAAGTGGGTTTTCATTTATAATTTTGTAATTGAACTACTTGTCTTATTAGCCTTATCCAAGTTTAGAAATTTATGCAATGCTTCATATGGTCAAAATAGTGACCATAGTGTGAGAGATTCACTAGTATTGAAACTAAATTAACTGACTCAATCTATTGAAAAGCTAAAACAATTGAATTATTACCATGCATCCCTTATCTATTCCAGCTTTTCGAGCTCTGTCATGGTAATTCTGACACCTGACAGAATTGTGTTTCTATGAGCTAATGGTACTAATGGCCCACCCCACCCACCCACTCCCATGTCTAAGTCCCAAAGGATCTCGTCAAGGATAACCAGGCAATAATTTCTAACTCTTTGACTTGATCTAAATATCAGTCAACTGACTACAAACATCTTCTAGACAGAATAGTTAGACTTATAAGATGAACCTATTTGTAGGGAAATGAACAGATACTACCATTGCAAGTTGGGTTGTATTAAGTTAGCAGGCAGGAGAACATAATTAAGACAATTGTTTTAAATTGGTAATAGAAACCCAAACAAGGCCAGGTTTAGTAGTGTTGAGTATGTTCTTCCAATCAATGACACTACTTTTCATCTTTATCAGATAAAAATATTAAATTAGTATTGAGGTATAACGAGTGGAAATAGATAGAAAAATAAAGGCTGAAGGTGAAGAAAAAAATGTTCTCTAACCAGATGAGATTCGGAACACAGTCCTAAGACACTGTGCTGTGTAGAAAAAAATGAGTAGGATGTACCTTGCTTTAAAAAAGTTATCCAGGAGGGAGGCATACAAGAGGGTAAGGGGGAACCTATATGAATAATGTACATCAAAATGCATATATGTAAATGCCACAATGAAAAGCATATCAGAATGAATCACATTAAGGTGTACATTAAAAATGTCCAATAAAAAAAAAGAAAAAAAATTATCCAGGAGATATGGCCAAAATGAAAATTTCTCAAGGTTCTTTATGAGAGAAAAATACTTGCTAATGTCACTTCATTTGCATAACAATAATACATTTATTCTCTACACAGTTTTACCTTTTAGTCTCAAATTGGATTTGTTTATACTATGGTGTTCCAGTTTAAGGCAGTGCTGCTTAATGGAAATCTAATGAAAACCCTGTAGTTTAAAATTTTCTAGTAGCCATTTTTTAAAAAGTGGAAAGAAAACAAGGGAAAATAACTTTAATAATATCTTGTATTTAACCTATATATCCAAAATATTATCCCTTCAACATGCAACCAACATAAAATTATTAACGGGATAGTTTGTGTAATTTTTGGATTAGGTCTGCAAATTCTAGAATGTATTTCATGCTTGTAGCACATGTCAATTTTGAGCAGCCAAAAGTGCTGAGTAGTCATGTGTGACCCGTGGCTACTGTGTTGGACAGCACTGGCCTAGAGAAGCTTTTTCCTCAGAGATTTCATGATTCATATATTTTCTTCTTTACACCTTTCATTAAAGCACACTTGTTCACATACTTCTTGATTCAAGTATTAATCTAGGACAGTATGAACTTGAACCTATTTGTTAATACAGAATTTTATGGTTACATTAAACAAAAAGAACAACCCTCAGGTGTCCAGCAATTTCTGAGCTTGGGTCATTTGGGCAGCAGCTCTTCCTCTTTATTTAATTTTTTCCAGTGTACTATCTATGGCTTTCCTGCAGCGTGTTTAGCTAAATCCCTCCAAAAGTTGCAGAACATACTGTAATAATCACATAATTTAACAAGTGCTGGAATCTAGGACTAGTCTACATTTGTGATCTGCTCTGTGAATAGTTCCTAAACAAGAAAAATTAATACAGTTGTCTTATTCTGCATTTTAGCTGTTATGATTGTCCCAAAGACATTGTTAAGACAGTGGCCATTAGGTTCAGAATCTGACGGGCGCGGCTGGCATCAATATACTGATGGTGAAGATGAATCGAGGTGTTCAGTGGTATGTAGCGCTATGTCAAAAGACACTAGTTAAGACACTAGTACATTCACACAGGATGACAAGTAGGAATGTGGTATGGTTCACGGACTGGATGCTGTGGTTGCCATGGGAAAAGTACTCACTTTTTCAGAGCATTCTGCTTCTTTTTGGCTTGTGCACGTCACTGGTGCATAGCAGGGAAGAAGCTACTTGTGTATAGTGGGAAAAGTATCTCAACTAATAAAACTGCATTTGACTAAGAAATAATTGTATCACAGCTGTCACTGAGTTAATTCCATGAAATTATCAACACAACAGGTGCATTAATTTTATGAATCAGAGTTCTCTGTGTGCTGATTCATAAACTGGGCACTACGCACAAGAATATGATGAGTCAAAGAAAGCATTATATAACCTTCATGCAGTAAAATTGTAACTAGTACCGCAAAAACAATTAATGCAACAAGACAAGGATTAAAGGAAGAATTTGGTACACACAAATGTTCTGAATATGAGAGAATGGGAATAATCACAGTTTCTTTTCTAACTTAAAAAATCAAAACATCATTTTGCATTAAAATGCTCTTGTGGTAATTTTGAACATTTGGAAAGGATTACTGGAAGGTACATAGCAATGCATGGTTTAGGGGAAAAAATCTGGGAGAATGGGAACCTGTCCTAAATTGTGAGGTTTTTTGACGATGTGTTATAGCAAAACTGTGCCAACATCAACTGATGAGATGTGTATGGCTCTGTTGCTAGCCAAGAATTCCAAGTAGTTCTCATTTCACAATTATTCACCTGGGGGACTGTGGACTGAATATTTTGGATGTGGGATTCACAAAAGTCTGAATCTGAGGGGAGATCAAGGTAAAACTGTATATACTTTACTATGTAAATTAACTAAAGAATGGAGAACTTGGTAAATATGAAGCAAGTTTGTTTCCAACTATTACTATAGGTCACTGGGAAAAAACATCATTTCTTTTTGATGGATTATAAAAACCCTGACAATATAAAATTTATCCCAAAGTCCTGGAAGTCTTTAATAACTTTAAAAATTATTCAATGTTGATGTTATATGTTATAATTTTCATTGCTTACAACATACTATTTAGAATAAAATAAAACCACACATGTTGGCAGCAGCTGGAGATAAGATCCAGCGGATATTCTAAAAATAACTTGCCATAATTTAGCTTTTGATATAAATGCCTTTCACGAGGACTGTAAATGGACACTTTTTAAATTCTAGGCATGTGCATATAATCGGAACTGAATCACTGCATTTACTATTGCATTATGGAAAAAATGAAATGTTTAAAATAACAATCTAATCTAAATTATAAGATAAATGCAAGTAAAATATTTTTCATTTAAGAATTTAAAGCTGGTAGTTCCACAGAGTGGTGATGAGTGTATTATACATATTTATGTAGATTTTACAGGGTGTTTCAAAAGTCCCTGAGGACATACAGGATCCACAGTCTCAGCGTGTCTTTGCATACAAATGCAAACTTTTCTCTACATTTGTTATAATAAATGCTGCAAATGGCCCTCATGTGCTTATAATAGAGATGGTGTTTTGTTGTCAAGGTCACTAAGTTTGAGGAGGGTCACAATGTCATTCTCTGCATGGGGACTCAGAGACTTCTGGCTCATTCCTATAAATTAGTTATCCACATAAATATGTATAGACAAATATGTAGTATGCATAGTCACAACATAAATATATTTAACATTTAAGAATATTTAGATATTCTACTGGTAAACTGACATATGTATACAATATAACTGTATTTATTCATAGGAATTAATTTGATTTTTTTGGTGGTAGTTGTTCAAATGCACCTTTAATATAATTGTTATTTCTGTCCCAAAGTTGTTAACAAGACTCCTTTTAAAGAAGCAATGTTTTACTTGCATATTTTTTAAAGCTAAAGTTGAGTCATGAAAATTTATATCCATGAATAAGTAACTAAATTTTCTTTTTTAAAAACAATTTTGGTTTCCATTTATATTTGTACAGTTGTTTCGTTGAAACTCACTTTAAAAAAAATTGGCTCCAGAGTTAATTTTTTTTCTCTAGTTAATGATCACATTGTCTGATATATTAACATATGTCAGCTTCCTACAGGAACCCTATGGGTCTGCCCACCTGTGAGGTCATAGTAAGGAGGGGCTTTTCTTCAGCAGACTCCTCCCTCGGTATCTCCTTCATCACCATGGCAACAGCCTTATCTGCCGCCCTAGAGCCTTTCCCCTATAACAGTGAAATCAACAATGACTTGTGTCAGGAGAAATCTTTAACTTAGTAGTTATTACAAGATACTCTAATGTTTAAAGAGCAATCCAACATAAATGAAGAGGTAGGCTGCTGCAAGTGAATCTTGAGGCTTTTGGCTGAGGAGAAAACACAAAATCTGAAAAAAGATTATTTGTGAACTTTTAGTTAGCTGCTTTTTCACCTTCATGACTGACATATTTAGTTTTATCAATATTTTATATGTATAATATATTTGAAGGCAGTTAACATGACATGAACATATTTTTATAGTATTAATTGTAACACTATTGTAACAACTATGAGTTGCCTATTATGGTCATTTATAAACTATTTCTCTACAATCCCTAAATATTTTGAATGACAGTTTGGAGCAGGGATTAGGATCAGGATCTGACTGCCACAGAGGGCTTTAGCCAGGTGGACTGTGGAGTCTTTGTCATTTTTGGGCACAGAAAGTGTAAAAATCTCAGAAAATTTTCTAAAAATTTAAGAAGTGTAAAAGTCTCTAAAATTGTCTAAAAATTCTTCAGTGACTTGCCATGCTAGGAATTCATCCAGCTTGTTTTGTGGAGATAGTATTACCTCAATGAAAAAGAATTTTATTTTTTTACCACTTTCAATGTTTTTGATAGCAAGGAATTTTAGTACAATTTTAGAAATATCTTTTAATTGGAGAGCCCTATGAATCCAGAAGTAGAAGATGATTAATATAGAGGCACTAATCTATCTCTCTCTGTCTGTCTCTGATTTTCTACTTGTCTCATGCAAGGAGATTATGAACTATAAATGGTTTCTGTCTTTTAAGTTTACCAGATTATTAAATTTTAACAGTAGTTATTATGGCATAATGGAACAAAACAAAATAAAACCATCACCTTCCCAACCCAAATAGAAACATCTCACGCTATGTAAAAACTAAAAAAAACTTTAAATACTTTAATAATAAAAACTTCCATTTTCCCACATCTCTGGCCAGAACTTCCCTGGAGAAAATCATTTTATAATAAGAGCACACATCCATATCTATGCCGTAAATCTACTTAAAATTAGAAATGGAGCGTACAGAGATATCATAGGCAAAGAAACTAAAACAGATGTATGAGAATGTGTTGTCTGAAAAGGGAATTAAGAGCTGGGGTTAACTCCAGCTTAGTAAATCTTGATAGTTTTAATGCAATGACAAAGGCTGGAATTAAATCATTATCTTGGGCTTCCCAAGGACTTTAAGTGTTTAGAAGGTAGGTTTACTCTAGGGAAAACAGTGTCCATTATTTCTCAGGTATTGGCTATCTAAAAGGTGGCTAGTAGCAGCTTTTGTTTATGAGAACAAAGAAACTTTTTGGGCAGGTAATAGATTTAAGAATGTATGGATATGTTCACAATGTTGAAAGTTTGTTTTGACTTAAGAACTAGTATTATTGAATGCTACTGTGTTATTTTCAAGGTGGTATATTAAATACTAGGTTTTGTTCAACAGATATATCAGCAGTAGTTTTCATATGTATCCTGAAATGATTATATGGCCACAATCCTTAGAACAACTGCTTTCTGAAAGAATAAAAGGAAATGTAATGGTTCATTGTATAACAAATTGAGGTGCTTAATGACTCCAGGTTTCTTCTTTAATGAAGCAATGTGAACTTCCTAAAATAGAAATGCATATGATTCTGAATTCTAGGGAAAGATTTATTATGGTACTATTAAGCTGTTCAGGAGTTTTTCAAATATAAAAACTATTTCATTGAAACATTATACACTCTAAGCTTAATACATCTTTATAAGCTACACTCAGATTAAATATGGTTTATAACAAATATTTTTGCAGCTTGTTTTTACAAAACAGCAAAATCATTCGTGAAGAAGTCTTTCCATGCTCCGAGAAGTTCTAATGATGTAGCAGTAAACAAAGTGGCATGCTTATATATAAATTCCTACTATATTTTAAAAGAGCAAATCTAATATTATAAGATAAAATTTAAAAAATAATAATTCAGGTTCTTTTCTTGGGCTAAGGAAAAAATGTCAATTGATATGCATCTCAAAAAATTTCAGGTCAATTTTTCAACATATCATTTATTTGAAATGCTACCAATCCATAAACTACATAGAGATTTTTACGTGTGCAACTATAATAGCTAGAATTAGCAACGGACATGCCATTTCACTAAAACAAAAACAAAAACAAAACAAAAATTAGTCCTTTCATGCTGAACTCTAGAACAAAGCAGTGGTCAGCTGGAAAGGATGTATAATAAATACATGCGGTGCTTTTTATTTCTTGCAGGAAAAACCCACCAAAGCCAGGGTCAGGTCACTTTTTTGAAGACAGTGCCACTTTTTCTTCAAGGTTACACCTACTACCTGAAAGAGTCATGACACCCACGTTAGTGCCCACGAGTGACTTTTTTCTTTACAGCCTTTTGGCTTTTGAGATAATACCCCACGAGCCTCACTGTTTTACAAGTGTGGTACGGTCTGAGAACAGAAAGGGAAGATCTGCCACAGGGACCTCTCTGCGGCTCTAGACAGTGTTTAAAATACTGCCAAGTCAAGTGAATACCCTCATATATCAAAGCAAGATTCCCCTCAGATCTTATTGCCACCTCTACCTGGTATCATAAAATCAATCTGTGTTATTTCTGACTTCTCCATTTATCTTGTGGGGTAATGCTTCCAGAATTCAGAATGCGGCTAATAATTGATTTGGCAATTCATAAAACTATGGTATTAAATGTTGCTTATCAGCAGCTCTGCAGGGTTGACAATAATGCAACCATGCTGGTTTCTTTCTTTATTGAAGTCAGTGGTTTAACACATTAAAAGGAATATACATACCCAATTCTTGAAATATAATTGCACCAAAGATCAATATTGATCTATACTTTGAAACAACATGGAAAAAGAAAAATAGACACTGAAATACTCTCAAGCATGTAAGTGGTTTGTATACCTTAGATTGCATTACGCTCATCTACTTCATCATTTTTAGCAAGAACAGGAAAGAACAGTGAGATTTTAGGAGTTGATTATCACTTTATGACACTCTCCAGCAATTATTTCAGCCTATTTCTTTTCAAACAATATATGAAAATCAGTTTCCCCCACTTCCTTGCTGAATTTCTTGAGATTTTTTTTTTAACTGTTTGTAAAATAACATCAGCATGAGGGGGAGTTTTTATTTTCCTGCGTGCTTTGCTGCAGAAAATTCTTTGCTATTTCCATTTCTTTTAGCATTTGTGTCTTCAGCAATGAAATATATAAAATGATAGCTTTTCTAGTGAATAATTCTCAAGAGTAATCTTTTTAATTTCTACAAAAGTACGGAGGGTGGAAAGTAACATTAACATTTTTATTTAAGAAAACCCCATTTTGGCTGATTTCTTTTCTTTTTGGTAATATGATGACACAGAGTACCAAACATTGGATGTCACAGGATTCTCGGGCTGGATCCTGGGCTGCAGAGCCACCAGGATGTCCTCAGATGAGGAGATGTTGGCTCCAGGCCTGTCTCGCAGGGAAGGGAATTAAGCTATTTTGGGAAGCTGCTATGCCCGGGCACTCTGCTAGATGTTTGATGTAATTTTAGTTATGTGACCTCATGATAACTCTGTGGGTAGATATTACATTTCTTAGTTGAAAGCATTGAGGCTCAAAGACGGGGTGATGTGGCCAAGGTCTCAGAATCATTCTGTGGCCGAGCCAGGAGGGGCAGCCAGCCCACCTCGCAGGCCTGGGCCCCTCCACCTTCCATCCCTTCTCATCTGCCTTTCCTGCTCCTCTGGCAGGGGCAGGCTGGAGGCCTTTCCAGCTGGATATGCACAGACTGTCAGAGTTGGTGACTGTTTCTGATACCCATAGCACTCACTTCTCAAACCAAACTTTCCTGTTTGTTTGCTTTTGCCTCCCACTTGGTTAGGCAGGCGCTCTGTCGCTGAGCCTCACCCCAGCACTGCCAGTTTCTAGGTGAACACTTTTATGCAAAATGTCTTCTATTTCCATTCTGGAAGACTCAGCCATCCATAAGTGCACTCAGGAACACATTTCTAACACATTTTTTTTCTTTTATCTTTATGGAATACTAACCTATGCATTTCACCTATACAACCTCTTTTATTCTATAGGTCTTAGTTGGCTTGTGAGTGTTAGCATCCTTTACATTCTTACTTAATGTTAACGAAATGCCATTCTGCCATCCTTACTAAGATTTCCTTGAGATTTATTCTGGGTGGATGAAATACTTGAAATAGACAATCTCACAGTTACATAGTTCACTTGTAATCAATTTGCTAGTTACAGATTTTGTTACTGTTACCGTGGAGTTTGTAATTTAAATTTTATTTTTATTAGTCTTAACTGATTAATAGTAATTTAGAGTCTCTTTATCAGTGACACTAAACAGAAGAAATGGAAATATATTAAAACAGGAGAACAGCAAAAGACTCCACAACTAGATATCTCTGTTAACTTGGAACTAACATATGGATTTTAAAAACAGCCTTCTTGTTCTGATTATAAAAGTCAATACATATCGTTACCAAAGATTGAGAAAAGACAGAAACAGGAAAATAAAAATAATCACTCTGATATTTTCTTACATTTTCAACAATATTTTATTTCTACAATATTGGAGATTAAATAGTTTTTAGGATGAATGTTTTTGGGTAGATACACTACCATCAAGCTTATAAGTGTGACTCCCTTGTACATATTTCCTCATCTACACACCTGTAAACAAATGTTTGCTGTGTACCTAATTTTAGCGCCCTCCTATGAACTTCTTCCAACACAAATCAGGGTTCAGGCCAGGCGAGTCCTCTTAACTCAGCCTCCCTCAACTTTGTGTGTTTTAAGGGGTGGAAATACAACTAAGTCTGGACATACTGTTTTTTGTTTCTGAACATCCTGAAGGAAGTTCAGATCTAGTTGTAAATAACTGGGACGCAAAGACAGAATTCTCTCTTTTAGTCAGAGATTTGTATGTGGAATTCACAACTCATAATGAATTTCCCTTGGTTCAGTGATCTGTTTGTAGCTGGGCATAAAGTGATTTCTAATTCCTTAATGGGTCTGGGATTTAGCTTCAGTTGGTAGAGTGCTGCTCTGCAGTCTCTGAGGTCCTGAGTTCGATTCCCAGCACCGCAAAATGGGAGAAGGACGTGGCAACCCACTCCCAAGGCAATCCCGAAAACAGTCAGCCATTGAAAACCCTATGAGGGTCACTATGAGTCAGACTCGACTCGATGGCACCTAACAACAACAACAACAACAATTCCTTAATGAGAGTAATCAAGTTATAGGAAGTAAATGGCTGCCTATCTCCTTTCAATAATGACACAGGGCATGTAAGAGGGTGACTTCCCATTGACCATACATTTCTCCCTTCCTTTTTAAATTTTTGGTACTGGAGTTGGATTTAGGGCCTCACGCTTGCATGCTTTGCAAGTACTGGACCACTGAGCTGCACCTCCAGCCCATTTTTTTACTTTTTAAGACAGGGTCTTGCTAAGTTATGCAGACTGCCTCTGGTCTCGAACTTGCAACCCTCCTGCCTCTGCCTCTGGAGCCACTGGGATTACAGGCGTGCACCACCACACCCGGCTCTCCCTTCCTCTCTCCAATACTGTCTTTTTTCAGACCCAGGGGTATACTGCTCCACGCCATCACCTTTTCGGGGAAGTCCTCCTGGATGAATGACGAGTGACTCTCCGTCCTACCAAGTAACTCCTGTGCCTCCGGTCTGTGTTATGTGTTAACTAGCACTTGTTTGTTTTGTCCGGCCAGCCTGTGGATACGTGGGGATGGGGAGGAGTGGGAGGAAATGGTGGATATGGTATCTGTGGTCTCTGACTGTAAGCCCCCACCCATAAAAGTTGGGATTCTAAAGTCACTCTGTGCATATTTACTGTCTGCACTCTGTGCATATTTACAGTATGACTTTCATGGGCCCTGGGCACTTTCACATTTATGGGCTCCTTCCTCTAGAATAAAAATATTAATTCATCTTTTATGACTGCTTTGGTATAAAGACAAACCCAATCCAGATTGGATTTATTATTAAACATTCAATAGTATGAAATAGTCATTTTGGGGGGTCTGATTTTAAGAGCCATAGCACTGTGGCTTCCGATCTTGTCAGATCTTGAAAGTTAAGCAGGGTTGGACCTGGTTAGTACCTGGATGGGAGACCACCTGAGAACACCAGATACTGTAGGCTTGGGAGAAGGACCTGGCAACCCACTCCCAAAAAGCAGTCAGCCATTGAAAACCCTATGAATAGCAGAGAAGCACTGACAATAGTGTTTCACCTCTTGCACACAGGGTTGCTATGAGTGGAACACCAACTCGACAGCACCTAACAACAACTAACAATGATTTTAAGAGACATTACAGTGGAAACAGTTTTATGGGCCCTTGAAAAGCACTGTGGGGCCCAGGCACCCCAACCCTGGTGCCTGGAGCATAAGTTGGTCCTTCTCCCGGGTGGGTGCAGTGTTCCTGCTGCTGTGGCGCTCTCCTCTGCCTCGTCTAATGTGGTGACTCCACATTTTTCACCGCCCTTCCCGTCCTGACTGGTCCCCCTTTTGCTGTTTGCTGTTGCTCCCACTGTTTCTGTTAGGCATTCGGGGAGTCTTTCCCACCAGAACCCACAGACCTTACTTAGAGCTGAGTCAGTAACTTTCATCTTGCAGACCTTAAGACACACCCTTGGCAAAGCTGGGCCATACAGGGCTAAGGCAGAAGATACGGGCATGTAGTATGCATTGTGGGGGGCTGAGATTTAGCTCGGTTGGTAGAGCACTGTTCTGTAGTCTCTGAGGTCCCCTGTTCGATTCCTAGCACCTCAAAAATGGGAGAAGGACGTGGCAATCCCAAAACAATCAGATGTTGAAAACCTTAAGTCAGATACGACTTGATGGCACGTAACAACAGTATCTATTGCTGCTCTTTTGTTCTTTTTCTTTTCCTTTTCCCTCCCTCCATTCCTCCCTTCCTTCCTTTCTTTCCTCTTTTTCTTCTTTTCTTCCTTTCTTCTTTCCTTCTTTCTTTCTCTCCTTTCCTTCTTTCTTTCCTTCTTCCTTCTTTCCTTTCCTTCCTTCTTTCTTCCTTCCTTCCCTCCCTCCATCCTTTCTCTCTCTCTCTCTTTCTTTCTTTCTTTTCTTTCTTTCCTTTCTTTCCTTCTTTCTTTCTTTCTCTCTTCTCTTCCCTTCACTTTTCTTTTCTTTTCATTTAGTGGGAGGTTGAATCCAGCTCACCCATGCTAGATAAGTGCTCTACTACTGAGTTGTTCCCCAACACCTTTTTTATTTGAGACATGGTCTCACTAACTTGCACAGGCTGCTTCTGCCCTTGAACTCGTGATCCTCCTGCTTCAGCCTCCCACGGTGCTGGGATTACAGCCAGGTGCCACAGCACCTGGCTCGATTGTCATTCAAATCTAATCCCTTCACCAGACAAAACATCTCAGCATTTCATTGTCTCCTGCCTGGGATGTAGTTCTGACCATCCAGAAGCACATCTGAGGAAGTTTCTTCAACCTATGTCTCTTCCTTTATTAAAAAACCTGTCTTCAATGACCAGTCATCCATTGATTCCAAAGCACTCCTTATCATTTTTTTTCCTGATTCCATGGTTGTTTGCTTAAGGAACAGAGCTGCCCAGTACCCCAAATTCTTGAGCTGTGCATACAGCTTGAGATCTTTGCTGGGATCTTATTGTAATCTTTTATTTTGTAAAATGTTTCTAGCTATGTCTTATCAATGAAACTGGCTCATGAAAGCAAAGACTTTGAACCATTCTGTGTTATTTGTATGGGCACATAATAGATAAGTGCAGTCAATAAGTACATGTACTTATTGACTTATTGACTTATTAAGATACTGATATCATGTAACATGGGGGCTGGGATTTAGCTCAGTTGGTAGAGCACTGCGCTGCAGTCTCTGAGGTCTTGAGTTCAATTCCCAGCACCGCAAAAATGGGAGAAGGACGTGGCAATCCACTCCCAAGGCAATCCCGAAAACAGTCAGCCATTGAAAACCCTATGAGGGTCGCTATGAGTTGGATACCGACTTGATGGCACCTAACAACAACAATCAGGTAACATGGCCAACTTTCACAGAAGGTGATTCTGAACTATATAAGAAGTTGTAATTAAATGTTTCAGGAACTGCAAGCATATAAACAAAAAAAAAATCATTAAAATTAATAAAGTTTTGCCAGGTGAAGATGCTTAAAATTTGCTCTGAAGGACATAGATGTTTTAGTTAACAATCTCCATTTGTCTACACACAATTTACCATTTGTTCATTCTTTTGAGAAGGTTAAATACTGCTTGTTTATCCTGCTTGCCTAGCAAGTGTTCTCTCCTATGGTCAGGTAGCAGCACTCAGTCCTCACTCACCTGCAGCCAGTTCTGAGCTAGTGAAGTTTTATCATCGGCTTTCTCCCAACTAATGTGGCTCTAGGTGATTTGTCATTTATTTTCACATTAAGAATAAGCTGTTTTATTATGCACCTGCTAGCCACCTTTTCTACTTAGTGTGGTCTGGCTTTTTTTTCTTCTGACTTTGGCCTTCTATTGAGGATGGCATAAGTAATACATATTTGATAATCAGGAAATAAATGTAGAATGAGATGGTTAATTTTCTTTTTTGTATGATAAATCTTAAATTTGTTATGTTTTGAGAGGCCTTCTATGACAGTGTGACATATCTACCCCTCCAAAATGTAATCCCAGATAAAGGGTTACTATTATTATTTTCAAGTCCTCATCAAATATCTCAGATCATTTGCAAATTGGCCTTTTTTTGGCTGCACTTGATTTTAGGAAAATGCCTAAAAACACGGAGTCCTAAAGATTACTTCTTTTTTCTTTTCAAAAAAATCCCCTCCCCCTCCAATGCCAGCACTCTGATGTGCACAAATGGAGGGCGGTCCTAACACTCAGAAGAAAGTGAAGTGTAAAAGTCACTCACCACCTGCACAGGATGTGTGCTGAGACCACGCTGAACCAAAGGTGTTTTGGACATAGGAGGAAGTGAGACGTGGCCTCTTTCTGGGAGAAGTAGGGATGAGGGCTTAAGGCTGGTATCTAAGTCTATGCAGAAGGCCAGGTGGAGTATACAGGGTCCTGGATGTTGATGGTCTTAAGGAAACTGGGGAGGAAGCAGTATAAACATTTGCTTCCTTTCTTATTCCTATATTGCCCTGATTTTCTATAATGAGAAAGTAGACTAAAATAAACACAATGAATAAGAATCTCTATAGGTAAATATGTAGTCAAGACCATGAAAAATTGCCCTTGGGTGGATATGGCTACTTCTAGAAATCTTTTACTCATCAGTGAGTAGAAGTATTCCCCCAACTGCTTGCCTCTAATAAATTAAATATACATTCTAAATTAAAGAATGAATCACAAGAAAAAGTTTCATCCCCCTACCAAATTGGAGGCATTTAAATGTTGAAAGTCATGCTCTTTGGACAAATAAATTGCATTCACTCTATTTTTTTAAGCAGATGAAAGACTATGTATTAAATATACTGTTACTAAGTCATTGGATCAGAGAGCAAACTTATCCTGCTGAAGTCACAATATAGAGTTACACTATATTTCCATTTAGAGAACCATTAGCTGTTGAACTGGAATTCACCTTCTTTATGAATATTTCAGGAAAATTCCATTACTCATTGATGAACCAGTATTGTGGCCTTGGAGCCTATTTAGTAGCCTTCTTTTTGGCTTTCCTTGTTTTCTGGCAGGTGCACTTGTTTCTATCAGCTTGCTCTCTAGTCACCAAATGCTCCAATTTTGTTGATATAACTTAGGAAAAGTGAATTACAAAAACTAGGCCAAATTCACAAGCTGCTAGCCAAGAAGGTCCGCAGCTAAGGTGTTCCATCCGCTTGACTTCCCTGGAACAGCTCCAGGAGAGACACTGAGGCTCTGGGAATTCCTACCCTCACTTTCTAGATGTGGCTCTGGCATCTCTGCTTCTCTTGATATTCCTCTGGGGGTCACTGGCAATGTTCCTTGAAAGCAGATGGGTAGTTTTTGTCTTGTGAAGAGCTAGGGATAGCACAGAGAGACCTGGGAGCTGTGAGCTGCAGTCAGTGTGAAGTCAGGTATGGTCAAGGTGATTACCAGCTAACGGAGCTAGTGCTCCTCCAGGGTCAGTGAAGGAGAAAGAAGGATGGCCATGTGGCCTCTTGGTACCCATGCTGGCACATGAGTCAAGACAGCTGTTTATCCTAATTCTGCCTTCCATAAATTATTCTCTAAGCTTTCATTTTACCTTCTGGAAATAGGATAGAATTACTATAGATCTACTTAAAAAGTTTGTGAGAATTAAATGACAGTATATGTGAAAGCATTTTCCACAATGCCTGGCACATAATGGGTGATTGACTGTGAGCCACTGCTGGTGAGTTCATGGACCCCACTGGCCTGAAAAGAGGGAATATTATCTTTGTATTAATTCATGGAGTAAATAGCAATAGTTCTGTCCTCACTACTTTAGAGTATCCCACCAGCTGAAAAGACCACAATTGATCCATTCAATTGTAGATGGACATTTGGATTGTTTCCAGTTTGGGGATATTATAGAGAACTCTGTAATAAACATGAATTTAGAAGCCACAGGGAGCATATTGGATAAATAAGAGGAACTAAAACAATCGATGTGAAAAGAGACTTGAATAACAGCAATAGAAGAAGAGAATAATCACAGTATGGATAATATGTCCTACCCATGGACAAATTAAGAGGAAATCTGAGTTTCTGTAGCCAACAAAGAAAGACGAGGGTTAGGGTGACTTCAGTTAAAATGGACAAAGAGTGGAAACCAAAGATTAGATGCAAGATCAGGATGTGAAATCTAGACACCTGTAAGATATTGGGGAGCCAGCTTCTAACAAGCCATGAGTAATAACTCTGCTGGGCTGAGCTGTGGCCCTTAGGATTCCTACGTGGAAGGCCTAAGCCCTTGGATCTCGGAATGTGGCTATATTCGGAGATGGTTAGTTAAAGAGTTAGTTAAGTTAAAAAAAGGCCTTTGGGGGTGGTCTTAAATCCAGTGTGACTAAGACATACAAGAAGAGGAGGAAACCAGGACACAGACAAGGGGAGAGAAAAGTCAGGTGAAAATGCAGGGAGAAAAGGGCCACCTGGCAGCCAGGCATGAAACCGACTCTGCTGACACCTTGACCTCAAGCTTCCAGCCTGCACAACAGGGAGAAAGTAAGTTTCTTTTTTCTTTTCTTTTCTTTTCCTTTTTTTTTTTTTTTTTTTTTTTTTGATAAGTTATGCAGACTGCCTCTGGCCTTGAACCTGAGATTCTCCTGCCTCTGCCTCCTGAGTCGCTGGGATGACAGGTGTGTGCCATCGTGCCTGTTTCTATTGTTTCAGTCACCCCAGTCTGTTGCACCTAGTTATGGAAGCCCAGGAAAACTGACACAGTAACTTCAGTAACCACCTATGAATGATTACAAAGTGGCCAATGTTTAGAAAAATCCAAAGACTGACAAGGTTAATTTAAGTCTTCTCACCTAATTCCTTTTGTGGTTTTTAATCTGATCAAAAGACTGCATGTTGTTGTTGTTAGGTGCCATCGAGTTGGTGTTCAACTCATAGTGACCCTATACACAATAGGTGAAACACTATTGTCAGTGCTTCTCTGCTAGTCATAGGGTTTTTAATGGCAGATTGTTTTTGGGGAGTGAGTTGCTGGGTCCTTCTCCCAAGTCTACAGCACCTGGTATTTCCAGGCAGTCTCCTATCCAAGTACTAACCATGCCCAACACTGCTTAGCTTCCGAGATCTGACGGGATCTGGGATCGGATGCCACAGTGCTATGGCTGCAGGCAAAAGACTTCATAGATACTGAAAACTAGAAATTCTCTACCCTTAGATGTCTGTAATGGATTGTAATCTACTTGTCAGAGAGAGCTGCCCAAAAGAAATTCCAATTAAGAATAAAGAGTGTGCATGGATTGGCCAGTCAGTGCCAATAGGAGCTGAGGTTTCTGAAACCCAACTGAGGCTTTAAGCTACATGACCTCAAATTATAGTTTGGGGCTTCTAAAAAGAAGTGTCTTGTGGAAAATCAAATTCCTTATGATTTTTAAATCTGAAAGCTTTGAGGAAGGTATTTGTTTTCAACTAAAAGTTTATGAAATTTTATATATTAAAGAGTTCAATTGGTAATATACACATTAGTCAAAATATATAATTGATATGTACCTAAAATAGGATAATTGAAAACAAGCACATTTGGAAAGGAATCAGGTGCCAGGTAGCTTTGATATTTTTAATTTTTTTTTTTTTTGTACTAGGGGTTGAACCCAGGGCTTCATGCTTGCATGCTCTGCAAGTGCTGGATCACTGAGCTGCACCCCTAGCCCATTTTTTTTTTTTACTTTTTGAGACAGGGTCTCACTAAGTTACTCAGACTGCCTCTGGTCTTTTGCGATCCTCCTGTCTCTGCCTCCCGAGCCGCTAGGATGACAGGTGTGCGCCACCGCCCCCGGGTAGCTTTGATATTTTGAAAAGACCTCTTGCTAATTTTTTTGCAGCATACTTTGGGGCAGGCCATACATCTTATCTCTGGCTGCCAGATACATCCTGACCTACACTCACTTATATATAAAGACATCAACTTAGGATGATGTTCATGGGAGACTTTAAATGATTTAGAACCCCTGGAGTGCCTGAATGTCTTAAATAAAATCAGTATCCCTTTTTCTAATCACCATAAATTTATAACTCCCATTTCTTTTGGTATGTAGATGGTGTACCTGTTCATTTTATGTTTCTCTCAAACTCCTGGCTATAATCATAGTCTTGATTAGATTCAAATGCTGGACACTTGTTATAAATATCAATAGATGTATGCAGTTTCTTCTGGGAGCTACCACTTAAGCACTTATTAAAAACAAAAGTGCCTCTTTATTCTCTCCCCCATCATACCTATTGACACTCCGGAGCCTGGGTGAAGGGGACACCCAGGGAGGCGATTCCAGATCCGATGTCTGGATTGAGCCTAGACTCCAGTTCTGCTCTCTGCATTCTATGTTTTCTGTCTTACAGGCTGTTCTTCAACTGACAAAGGCAGGATGGGAAGTCCCTGCCTTTTCCCAGGTCTTAGTTCAGTTGCCTGTCTTTCAACTCTAAATTGGTAGGGATATCCTAACCCAGTTGCGTGTGGCAACATGGCTTTATGTGAGTGTGGTTACTGAAGTTAGGTGCGGTCTGTGTGGACAGAACACAGGTCATGGAGTTAGAAGTGGAGGTTTTGACACCCAGAAAACAACACTTTCCTTTCTTGTGTGATCTTGGACAGAGAGCTTATTTTTGTCTAAGCCAGAGAGCAGGAAAGATGCTCATAATGGCCTCACTGACTCTGCAGGGTTTTGTGAGGATCAGATGGATAATATATGTAAGGATAAGGATTCAGTATGCTCTAATAATGCTGTAAATCAGCAAAATCCTATTAGCTGAATAAATTATTTTCCATATGCATTGGAGAGGCCATAGTATCTGAAAGAACTACTTATTATTTTGAAATAGTAATCTGGTAATGTTACAATATAATGAAATGAAAAAGGTAATGCACTTCCCCTAACAATAGGAATCCAAGGCAAATCTGGGTCTGGACCATTATAGCTACAGCTGCAAAACTCCAAGGTATCATAAGATTTCTAATGAATTCATAGACTATTTTATGTACTTTCGGGTTGTCAAATGTAGAGCCATATTGGGAATTCTACCTAATCAGATTTATATAATCACAATAAAAAAGATGACTTTGAATTTCCAAAGGCTAAGAAAGAATTAAACAAGGAAGACTTTAAGATTCTTGAAACATTTCTACTGATTAGTTCACTCACTGTTTTGACTGATGAATTATAAATAGGCATCACAGTCATATCTGGTTTCTAATTCTGAAGGATTAAGACAGTTTGGTGGACCAAGTCATTCACAGGTATATAGGGTCATTTCTACTCTGCCAGGCATTAACCATGACTACCTATATCTCCTGGACTAGAAACACATCCATTTTCTGTATCCCAAACTGCTATAGATAGGTAAAAAAGAAATAAGATAGTATTAATTTTAAATTGCTTATGAAGTTTTTCTCAATTTGCTATAAATGGTTTCCCTGGTAGCCCTTACATTTTCTTCTAACTCTCAGATGTGTATCAGAAGAAATTAACATTTTAAAGAGATTTGGATTGAACTCAGTTCAACCTGCTAAATAATGCATTGTAGTCTTTTAGGTCTCAAGATAAAAGCAACTAATTTTATTAGATAATTTGAAATTCATACTAATTCTAGATAGATATTATGTATACAGAAAAATTCCTTTAACTTAAAAATTCTAGTCATTACCATATTAATACATGATGTTTTAAATTAAATTTTTAAAAGTTTCTCAGGTAGTAGAAGAGGTCTTAGATTCTCTACTTAAGCAATTCCTATAAACCCTGAATTCAAGAAAGCTCAAAATGGTTTTATTTTACCAAAATTTACCTAAAAACTTATTTGGAAACAACACTGCACTATTTCTTTCTAACCATTTATAACTTGTTTAGGTACAATAAGATAAAAAAATCTAATGAACCAGCATTATCAACTGTTTTTGTTTTCCGGAAACTCTCATGTTTTGAGGAAAAAATTACAAGCAAGTGAACTCATTTGAAAGAGTCTAAAATTTCCTGTTATGTCCCACAGTCAAAATATATTCAGCTCCATCTTTGACAACCACATCTGCAAGAATCATCCAGCAAGGACAGATGCACCAAGTAATAGTCCTGAGGCCTACCATAGCTTCATTCTTCAAAGAAAGTATTAGGTTTAGTATACTGTCCTTAGTGGGGTGGGATTTAGCTCAGTTGGTAGAGCACTCACTGCTCTGTAGGCTCTGAGTTCCTGGGTTTGATTCCCAGCACCGCAAAAATGGGAGAAGGATGTAGCAATCCACACCTGGGCCAATCCCAGAACAATCAGCCATTGAAAACCCTACGAGGATCACTATGAGTCAGACACTACTTGATGGCACCTAACAACAACTGTCCTTAGTAATGTAGAAAGGTGCATTAATGTATGTTAGGAAGATTTGCACTAAAAAAGCTTTTTCTTTCCTTTAGTCAGTCTTAAGGTAATGAAGAATTTCAAGTAATTGTTGTTGTTGTTGTTAGGTGCCATTGAGTCAGTATCTGACTCATAGCGACCCTCATAGGGTTTTCAATGGCTGACTGTTTCAGGATTGCCTTGGGAGTGGATTGCCAGGCCCTTCTCCCATTTTTGCGGTGCTGGGAATTGAACTCGGGACCTCAGAGACTGCAGTGCAGCTCTCTACCAACTGAGCCAAATCTCAGCCCCTTCAAGTAATTAGAATATTATAAAGTCCTTGAGTGTTCTCATTATTTGAAACCTTATCGTTTTTCACTAGACCTAAAAATGCAAATTTCCTTTTAATTTCTTACATTCAAAGGCTGCTTTTCCCAAAATGTTACCATCAAAGTTACAGATCAGTTATTCTAAAGGCCTCAGTCTCATTTTTCCCCTTACGGTATCACAGTTGCTTTAGGTATAACTTACGTGTTTTAGGTATAACTTAGGTGTTTCATTGTGAATTATTTCAAAAGATTTTCAATTTCAGCAAAACAAATAAACCCAAAAAGTCTCATTGTTGTAGAACTTTTTATATTAAAGTCACCAAGATTTATAAGTTTCGTTGTTGTTGTTAGGTGCCTTTGAGTTGGTATCCGACGCATAGCGACCCTCATTGGGTTTTCAATGGCTGACTGTTTTGGGATTACCTTGGGAGTGGATTGCCAGGTCCTTCTCCCATTTTTGTGGCGCTGGGAATCGAACTCGGGACCTCAGAGACTGCAGCGCAGCGCTCTACCAACTGAGCTAAATCCCAGCCCTTTATAAGTTTCACAAATATATATATTTTTATTTTGTCTGACTTTCCCAAGAACTTAAAAAACAATTTGTTCAAAAGGCTTAGAGTTTGACCTTTTCTTTGAAAAGTAAAAATTGGGAGGGAGAGGCAGGAGGATCCCAAGTTTGAGACCAGAGGCAGTCTGGGTAATTTAGAGAGACCGTGTCTCAAAAAGTAAAAAAAAAATGGGCTGGGGGTGCAGCTCAGTGGTCCAGCACTTGCAAAGCATGCAAACGGCATGGTCCTGGGTTCAACCCCCAGTACTGGGGAAAAAAAAAAGTAAAAATTGGGTTGTTTGCCTTTTTTCTCATTAAAAATGGTTACTTTCTTAGAAAGGATTTAATTGGAAATAGAAATGCATGTCTTGAATTTGGATTTTTAGTATCATTGTAGTTTCAGTTATATATAATAACAAAACAAAAACTATATCACACAAAGAAAGGGACAGTTTTGGGAAGAATTTAAAATAGAATTTTAATAGATTCCTAAGAGTTTATTGTCTGATTAGGACTCATTTAAGATTAGAGAATTTTACTTGTGCACTTGTTTTCGGTTTAAATTCTATAAAGATTTATGATTCTCTTTTTAAGTCATGTCCTGTCACAGAGTCTCCTTGAGTGCAGAGACTCTTGGTTCTTCTCCCTGCGGAGGTCGGTAGCATCCTCTCATTCCTCCCTCCAGAAAGCCTCCCCATTTGTCACCTCTAAGGCATCAAGTTAGGGCTGGGATTTAGTTCAGTGGGTAGAGCACTGCGCTGCAGTCTCTGAGGACCCGAGTTCAATTCCCAGCACCACAAAAACGGGCCTGGCAATTCACTCCCAAGGCAATCCTGAAGCACTCAGCCATTGAAAACCCTATGAGGGTCACTATGAGTCGGATACTGACTCGACAGCACCTAACAATAACAACAAGGCATCAAGGTACCATGTTTTTGTCTCGGCAGAGGCTGTTTCCTTCACCTGCAATTCCATTCTCCACATTGCTACCTGATGAATTCCACTTATTTGTCCACATTTTGCTCTTTTGCCACCCTTTCTTCATTGCAGTCTCCTTGAGGTTGGACATTGGGTCTTATTCGGCTTTGTGTTATAGGTACAGAGATGTTAAATGAAGGCTTATTGAATGAATGATTGAATGAAAGCATGGGTGAGTAGATAGATGATATACAGCTATGCCTGCCTAAGACTTCTTGATACCCTACATGTCTGTCAGCTTGTTGTGCTGTGGGGGCTTTTGTGTTGCTGTGATGCTGTAAGCTATGTCATGGGTATTGCAGATACCAGTAGGGCCACCTATGGTGGACAAATGTTAGTTGAGCTTTCAGACTAAGACAGACTTGGGAGAAGGACTGGGTGGCCCACTCCTGAAACAATTAGCCATTGAAAACCCTATGAATAGCAGAGAAGCACTGTCAAATATAGTGCCAGAAAATGAGCCCCCAGGGGGGAAAGCATACAAGAGATGACTGGGGAAGAGTTTCTCCCTCAAAGTAGAGTTGCCCTTAATGATAGGAATGAAATAAAGTCCTTGGGATCTCCTTTTGCTGATGTGATAACGACTCAAAATGAGAAGAAACATAGTGGCTGCAACAATGGACTCAAACATAAAAAGATCATGTGCATGGCACAGTACTAGTTAGTGTTTTGTTCTGCTGTAGTTAGGGCTGCAGCGAGCTGGATCTGACTCAATGGCACCTACCAATAACAGGACTTCTTGAGTTTTCCTTATAACATCAATTACAGGAAGATAAAAATGATCTCCTTCCTAAACCCCTACACCCACATCCCAGGCAAAGGCCAAGGATGGTGATGGCCCTAGAGTAACTTGTATTGGAGTCCTTTCCAATAGCCAAGGAACAGGCTGTAGCACACCCATGGACCCTTTCTATATGTTTTGCAAAGCCCCTGTGGAGGCAGTGGAAATTCCATTTACTTTGGATGAAAATATAGTAGCAATATGGAAGAGGAGAAAATGAAGCCTGTCTAAAAATATTCTGCAAAGTTAAAACAATTTTTTTTTTTGGTGGTGATGTAGTCTTTTCCCCCTCCCCTCCTCCTGCTCCTAGTTATCTCCCCAAACCTTCAGTCATATCCGGTGGAGACATAAGCAGCTCCTGTAAGATGCTTGCATTGAGGGACAGAGCCACTTTACATGTTCAGAACGCCAAGGTGGAGGAGGGAGAGGGCAGAGAAGTGACTTCGTGCGTTGCTCAGGGCCATCTCTAAGAGCCCAGAAAAGTGTCTGGCACTGAGTAGGCATTTCAGTGCTTAAATATTTGTTGAATACATTTTTAAAAATCCACAAAAAAAACCCTGATCAAATAGAAACAGGAGCTCAGAGCTGCGGAAGTTGGGATCTCCAGAATTCACAGCAATCTTGTGAGCTGGTGCTGGATGGGGGCGGTTGAATTTCACGGTGCAGGAATGATTTCAGTCAATCTTATCTGGATCCTAAGATTCAGGGAGACCCAGTTGGCACAGAGGTTAAAAAAAAATAAGAGAAGAAACAGTAACTTTCATGAAATATGCCTGAAGGAAAGACTAGCACATTCAGGCTCAGTGATACTCAGACCAGCACAAAGCTGTGATGAGAGGCATGCAGGAAAGTCACCCAGGTTTTGAAAATTTTTTGGAAAAAGCCGGGCGCCGTGGCGCACGCTTGTAATCCCAAGGGCTGGGGAGGCAGAGGCAGGAGGATCGCAAGATCAAGACCAGAGGCAGTCTGTGTAATTTAGCGAGACCCTGTCTCAAAAAAGTGAAAAAAAAATAAGCTGAGGGTGCAGCTCAGTGGTCCAGCACTTCCAGAGCATGCAAGTGCGAGGTCCTGGATTCAACCCCCAGTACCGCAAAAAAAAAAAAAAAAAAAAAAAGGAAAACTTGACTATTGCGGTGATGTTTTATGTGAAAATACATTGACTATGTGTTTTTCCTAAAGGAAGGTAGAGCATTTTCTGATCTGAGTTAAACCATTTCCTGAACAACCTGAAAACGAGGAAGACCCAGGGGCTGGTTATAAAGTCAGCCCTGGAGAGGACGGCTGTCTACGAGATGCTCTCTGCCACGTGAAGCCTCCAAGAACAAGACATTTCTTCATTTGATGTATAACAATGAATATAGCAAATTCTTCTTCTAAAGAGATGACTCCAAATTGTAAACTTATTTGAAAAGTGTCATGGTCCAAAGAAGAGCTGAGCACTGGACTATCTAGTAATGGAAATAATTACCAACATGGCAGTCAGCATGTTACAAGGCACAAGTGAGTCTCACCAACACATTTTCAAAGTAGTTATAATCATGCCACTCATGTTACAGCAGAAGTATTTGGGGGCCAGAGAGAAAAACTTGCCCAAAGACAGGCACCTACTAACAGAAGTAATAGTAGTCAGTATTAGTACAGTAGTAGTCAGTAGTAATACAGCAGTCCCCCAGTATCCAGGGAGGATTATCTCCAGGACTCCCCTCGGATAGCCAAATCTGAAGATGGTGTCCCCTGTATAAAATGTGTTCGGGTTTGCATCTACCCACACACATCCTCCCATTCACTTTAAATCATCTCTAGATGACTTGTAATACCTAAAATGATAGACATGTTATATGAAAAGTTGTTATACTGTAGGGTTTAGGGGCTAATGATAAGAAAGAAAAGCCTGTAAATGTTCAATACAGATGCAATTATTTTCTCAAATATTTTCAATTCGAGGTCGGTTGAACCCATTGATGCGGACTCCATGGACAGGAGGAGCCAACTGTAATCACACACTAAGCATCTAAAATGTCCCAGGCTCTGTGCTTTACAGAGATTTCGGTAGTACTTAGATCACAGCACCTGTTTGAGGTGCATACTTTTCTCATGCCCATTTTGTAGATGAAGAGATCGAGACACAGAGAGGTGAAGTGAAAGGAATTAGTAAGTGTCAGAGCTGGGCCAAGAGCCCAGAGTCTGTGCTTGTAGTGGTTGTGGTTTATTTCCCGTTTTCAGTGCTGTGATTTGAGGCCATCTGTAAACCCTGGGGCCACGCTCTTTGCCATGCCCTTTGTACTGGTAGGTTTACTTAGTGATACTTGCACTACAGTCTGCTTCTCCTTGGATGAAACCATGTGGATTCCCAGAAGGCTATCTGGATAAACTCCAACTGTCACATAGGCTACCTGTCCAGTGGGTAGAGTGAGAGCCAGAATTTGGGCACAAACACTTTTGACCCCAAGCTCACATTCTCTCTTCTACTCTGCACTGGACACCTTTATGTTAAAAGCTCTAAAGACACCATGGTGCACGGGCACCACGGATTGTTAAAGTGTTACTGAAGTGGTTCGTTAGGAAAACTAGCTCTCTGCTTCCCCCTAGATCTAGAAGCAAAGGGTCTAAGTTGAAATCCCTACATGCCCAGATTTGATGTATGGCGGCGCACATCTGTAATCCCAGTGCCTCAGGAGGCAGACGCAGGAGGATTGCAGGCTTGAGGCTGGAGGCAGGAGGCAGCCTATGTAACTTAGTAAGACCTTGTCTCAAGATAAAAAATAAAAAATGAGGTGGGGGTAAAGCCCAGTGGTAGAGCACTTCCAAAGTATGTGCAAGGCCCTGGGAACTGAGCAAGAGAGGGGGTGAGGGGAGAGAGAGAGAGAGAGAGGGAGGAAGTGAGAGAAAGTGTGGGTGTGTCTTGGTTAAGTTACTCATGCTGCCTCTGGTCTCAAATTCCTGATCCTCCTGCCTAAGCCTCCTGAGTTGCTGGGATTACAGGTGTGTGCCGCAGTGGCCAGTTCTGTCTTTATAACTCTTCTTCAGGTACTTTGTAACCCACCCAGTACTATCCCAACAGCCATGATGTGAAGACAGCGATGACTGAATCAGCATCTCCCTTCTCATACAAGGGGAGGAATGGCTACAGTGTCATCTGGAGCATGAGTGAGAACCCAGTCATTGCATCACCCTGAGATAGCCTGCACCCCACCCGGGCCTCTGAACATCACTTGCATTCCCGTGCAGGCACTGTGCCAGCGCCTACCCCTCTGGCAAGAGATATCCACACAGCTGGATTGGAGCCACAGGGGATGTTTTTAGTTTTTTGCCTCATCAAATTCTAGCTTCCTTGGAACAACGTGTGTTTTCTGCACATACAGGCCCTAAAATCATTGAACAGGGTGAAGCATTTTAGAGAAGCGCTTCAGGAAAAGGGTTGGGAGTGGGGAACAAAGTCATGTTGCTTCTGCTTTGGGGAGCGTGCATGCGCTGCTTCCTCCCTCTCACCGCACTGTGTGTACTCTGAAAAGTTCTCCCTGAAGCTAGCTAGACAGATTTGTAACTGCTACGATGACAATTTGTTGCCTGTAAGACTATGGATTACAGAGTGGTAAATCAGCGAGTCAGCAAACACTGCCAGCCACTGTACCAGGCTGGGGAGTGAACCAGACAGATGGATGTGATCTTCCTGGGGCTGAAGGTTTGGAAGGAATGAGAGATCTACAGAAATATTTTCAAGCGTGAGAAATGCCATCAGGGAGAAGTACAAGGTTCTATGCCTCTGAGACCCAACTGGCAAATGTGTATGCCGTTCTTATTAAGCTCTGTGTGATTTCAGGCAACCAATTTAATCTCTTAGGACCATGGAAGTAGCTCCATCTGCAGAGAGGTTGGTATTTACTTCCTCTTCAAGCTTGAACAATATCAGCTGGATCAATAGAAAATTAGATTCATCTTTATATTTTAGGATATACATTGCACAGAAGAGATTCTCAATTGATATTTGAATAAAGGAATGAAAGAAAAAGGGCTGTAAAGCACTTAACGTGGCAAGGTAAGAAGGAAACAATCAAGCAAACATAATAAGATGACTTATTTATCGCTTTCATCTTAGCAGCTAGACATTCTGGCTCGTTCTGTTCCCCAAGTTGGAGGGCCGTGTGCAGAATCTGAGCAATAAGGCTGGAGAGTCCAGTAGAGGGGTGAGCTCACAGCTTCCCTTAGAAATTCATCTTCCCCTCACCAGGAGGATGATCAGGGGCCGGGGAAGGGCCTTCCTTAAAGAGTTCCCACTGGCTGCAGGCTGCTTCATCAGTAACCCTCGTCATTCTTTAAATTCTGCCTAATGCTATGTTTCTTTATTAAACATTTTTGAACAGGTGTTATATTGGCATTGTTCAAAAATAAAAAGAGGCATCTAGTGGAAAACCTTCCTCACACCCTTGCATCAGTGCTTCTCTGCTATTTATAGTGTTTTCAATGGTGGATTGTTCTGGGAGGGGGTGGCCAGGTCCTTCTCCCAAGCCTACAGCACCAGGTATTCCCAGGCAGTCTCCCATCCAAGTACTAACCAGGCCCAACCCTGTTTAGCAGCCAAGATCTGATGGGATTGGATGCCACAGGGCTACTGCTGCAGGCGACATGTAAATAGATAAGATATTAAAGGTGTCATCATCGCGCGGTTCCTGATGGATTATGTGGAAAGCTGTCTTCTCTCTGTGATCTTCTCTGTGGGTGGTTTACTCCATACACGGCTTTCCTCTTAATTCCAGACCATTCCCCACCCTCCAAATGTTCCTCCAGAGCCTTTCAACATTTCTGTTTTGGGTGCTGACAATCACTCAGTTGCTCATGTTAAAAGCCTAGCAATTACCTGGCGTCCTCCTTCCCATACCTCCGACCACCAATCCATCAGCAGAGGCAGTGCGTCTTCAATCCACCACATCACTGCTACCAACCGGGGCTCATCTTTCACCTGGACTGCTGGGCTGGCACCTTCATGGATGTCCTGTCTTTCCCGACCCCACAGCATTTGCTTTAATCAGAATGGGTCCTTCAAAGGGCCAATCAAATTGGAGCAGTGCCCTGGCCCCAACTAACCACCACTGGCTTCTACAGGCCCCTCTCCTGCCCATTCGCTGTGCCTATGTTTTACTTGCTGCTCTCGGGAGATATCTGGACTGGTTCCCATCTCGAGGCTTTGCAGTTCCTGCCCATCTGCCTTCTACCATACCGTGGGGGCCGCTTTTCATATTAGGGTCTCAAGTCAGGTATCACTTCTTAGATGTATTACCTCCTTAGAGGCGGCCACTGAGCACATCATCAGAAATAGTTATCTCCGTAACTCTCTGCCCCTTTATGTTCTGCTTATTCTGTTCATAGGACTTCATCAATTATGGGTATTTTCCTAAGCATTTGCTTCTGTTTTTCCCACTAGAATGAGCCTATTCAGTAGAGGCTGGGCCTTCTCCTGCACTGCTACACATAGAGAGGTGCCTGGCACAGGGTAGATGTTCAACAAATACCTGTGGAATGAACGGGTTTACAAAATAACACCTTGTTTAATTGTGCAAACTTTTTGGATAGTTCTGGAAATGTCTTCAGCTCACAGATATGCTTATCATACAAAACAGCTTTTTAAATGTCTGTGTAATGTCCTATTTTAGGGTGTACATTAAAAAAGCAATGTTGTAGAATTCGAGAGGTTTGGATTTTAGTTCTGAATATATGTCTTTGAAAATTTGGGGCAAATTACTTAAACTCTTTTTTTAAGGACAGTTTCCTCATTTGTAAAGTAGGGGTTTGAATTATGTGAATGCTGCTTATATTTTGGTCACCTATTGATCGAGCAAGTGTTTATTGAACATGTAGTGTGTCCCAGATATTTGGGCCCACTAGCATTGTTACTAGTACTGTGTTTGTGGAGCTCACAGCTTAGTGAGGAAGTCGGAGTCTTCCAAATGGTGGAAAGCGTGCTCGGAGAGGTAGATAGGGCAATGAGAGCATGGGGCAGGGGCTCTCTCAGGTCTAGGATGTCAGGACACAGAGACACAGATGTGCCACTTGAGATGTGGAAAGTAGCTCTGGTTAACTGGGAAGCTGTCTAGCAGATAAGACAGCCCTTCCAGGGCAAGAATGTGGCACAGTGGAAAGGGGAGCAGCCCAGCATGGCTGGCTGCAGGGAGTGATGGGGAGCTGGGCCCAGCTGGGCTGCTCAGAGGCAAGGATAGAAGGCAAAAGCTTGTGTTGTGGGAATTCTTATAGCAGTTTCACAAAGTCATTTTATGTTGGTTAAGTAGTAAAAGAATTGGGTTTGCATTCTGTATGATATTTTTGGTTTTGCTTCATTTATTTGAGTGGTTAATTTTTATTGCATTTTGCAAAAGCATCAATTTATAAGAAATTGGACATTAAAAGCAAAATAAAACAAAACTGATCCTTTTGGCACAGATAGTCTGTGTAGCTCCAGGCCAGACCTTGTGAGGCAAGTTAAAGGCTTTGGTCTTTGGGTGTCCACTGCAGCAAACACTCATGCAACTAGCAGACTAGTTCACAGTTTGGACAGAAAGGAGTTTTAACTAATGATTTCTTTTATTTCAGTAATAGTCGAGTAAAACCAAGCTACATGCTCCTGTAGGAAACTGGATTGTGAGCCTTTAGATGGGCTAATGTATTCCTGTGTCTCTGGAGCCTACTTTATTACGGAAAGAAGCTCAATAACATTTGCTGAGTTTAATTCCAGGTGTAATTCAGATTAGTCATTAGCCTGTGACCCAGCTGGGAGCACTTGTACCACTTCCTTTTGGACCTCATTTGTCCAAGGCTCAGTTCCAGGAGAGAGGATGGTCTACAAATGCTGAGGGTGGGAGAGGGGTGCAGGGACAGGGCCTCATGAGGCCATGCACCCTGTCCACTCCCAGCCTTGAATAGTGTATAGAGTGGTCTTTAAAAATGGCTGATAACAAATGGTGGGTAGGGAAGGGATGGCATTTAAACAGTTGTGTATCTGAGTTGCAGCCTCGATGTTCCAGCTGATCCTGAATTGAATTTTAAGCTCTTTCCTTTGCTTTCTGCAAGCAACCATCAGTTAAACACCAGCAACACACAATTCTGTGTCAGATGCAAAACTCAGGGATTCGTATAAAAACCCAGCAGTCCCTTCTGATGTTACAGAGAAAACTGAGGGCAAAGGGAGTTCACCTACACTCACTTCATTGTATCACATGGAGAACAAAATCACCAGAGCATAAACCCCAGTTTTCACCGAAGGTAATTAAATGCTAAAATCACCAAGATCCAGGCACCCAAAGCCCCTTTATTCCATTACCTTTCCTTACATTCTCCTTAGCCTGATGACTGAAATCCATAAGCAGTTGCCCCTGTCATTATTGTGAGTTACTGAGCATCCAACTGTGTTTCCATGCTCTTTTTCTAGGTCTGTTAAATTATATCTAAAAGGAGAGCATGTCACACCAGTGTTTTGCATGGTAATGACTTATCCCACCAAGCTTCAATAATCTCCTAATGGAGAAAAGCAGGGTCAAGGATTACTCAGAACAACGGATAATCCTAAGTGACATGATTAAAAACCCTGATTTTTTTTTTCTTTTAAGAATAGCCCTAGCCTCCCACAGTTAAAAGTGGGTTGCTTCCCCCGCTGACAGCAGGGGGCAGCAGATCAGTCAGTTCTGCCAAAGTAATTTCAAGAATGGAAAAATTTGTGATGGAAAAATCCTCAATGTACTTAAATCTAAACACGGAAAACCTAAGAGCTGATTCCTTGTTTCAAATTTATTTTACAAAAGAAGGGAACTGAGTTAAGTGTAAAGAGTTTTGCACTTGTTTTCAGTTCATATTCTATATTGCATTTATTTAATAGTTCCTATTGCATTAAGTTGCACCTCATGAAAGGGCCAATTTTTATTTTCTGAATCAAAAGCTGTTAGTTACTGGCCATTTCCTAGGGTTAAATCTAAGGGGGTGGAGTGGGATTTAGATACAGGATTCCTCTTCATGTGGACACAAAGACAGGCACCTGTTTGCGCTCAGCAGCAGCCCCTGGTTCAGTGAGACGGTGATGAGCCTTGTGGATGGATGATGAGGCCAGCTCCGGTTGAATCTCGCTGCCTCTGCCTCACTCTGCTCCCTGCAACTGGGGCCAGAGATAACCCTGACCCCCCATGACATCTGTTCCTCAGTCAATCACGTCTTCATCCTGAGCCACCCTGTTCCTAACCCACTTTTTCATTTTGCCCTGATAACTTGTGAATAGCCCCTTCAGTGCTCATCAGATCAAGACGGAGGTGGGGCTCAAGTCCAACTACGGTGGAAGCCTTTCCAGGTTCTCATTTTCAAAATGAAGCTTTTATGTGCAGGTTTCTGAGCGCTATTGAGTTCTTGGTGTGTTCTGTCTGTGGTTCTCAAACCGTGATCTCTGGACCAGAGCATCAGCCTCACCTGGGAACTTGTTAGAAAAGCAAGTTCTCAAGCTCCACCCAGATCCGCTGAATGGGGTGCCTTGGGTGTGGCCTAGCAAGCTGAGCTTTAACTACTAGCAAGTCCATTGGGTAATTTGGATGGAGGCTGAAATTTGAGACTCACTGGACTAGATCATAAGACCAAGGTTTTCTTTTGATTTTGGTTTTATGTTATCCATTGCCTGTACAGCCTTTGTTTTCCAGGCAGTTTCTAATTTCCTGTCCAGCAGCTTAAAGTTCAGCTTAAACTCAGAGTCGTAGCTGAGCCTTGTTAGGCACAGAACGACTTCTCAGTTGCCAAATACCAACATCTTGGGATGCTGGCGTCACTCAGTTGGTTCTTGTGATGTCAGCCTCTGCCCACCTGTTGGATCCTATAACGATGGACATTGGTGTCAACTGCCACTGGAGTTTGTGGGGTGCACTGGGAATTTGGAGCTTTTCCTACCTATGATTCTCCTATTGATTTACTGTATTCCTGAGACTTTTCCTGTCCTATACATGGTCCCCTTCTGACTGAATAAGACAAAGCCACCATCGTTGGATTTGAAAAGACATCTATTGACTATACCACGGACTGCCAAAAGAACCAACAGATCTGTCCTAGAAGAAGTACAACCAGAGTGCTCCTTGGAAGCAAGGATGGCCAGACTGCATCTTACATATTTCGGACATGTAGTCAGGAGAGATCAATCCCTGGAGAAAGACATCATGTTTGGGAGAGTGGCAGGTCAACGCAAAAGAGGAAAACCCTCCACTAGATGGATTAACACAGTGTCTGCAACAATGGGCTTAAACATAAATAAGATTGTGTGCCTGGCACAGAATCGAGAAGTGTTTCGATCTGCTATACATAGGGTTGCTATGAGTAGGACTTGACTTGATGGCACCTAACAACAACAAGAACATATGCTTTCAAGGGCTGGGGTTTAGCTCAGTTGGTAGAGCGCTGCTCTGCACTTTCCAAGGCATCTGTTCAATCCGCAGCACTGCAAAAATGGGAGGAGGACATGGGAATCCACTCCCCCAGCAATCTGGAAACAATCAGCCATTGAAAACTCTATGAGAATCACTATGAGTTGGACCTGACTCAACGGCACCTGACAATGACATATGCTTTCAAAGTTGTTGACAATTATATTTCAGAAGTTAAAAGAAATGCTAGATTCTGTCATTTGAAGTGGATACTTTAAAGAAGGCTCAATTGTTTCATTTTCTGACATTTTGTACTTGCTCAAACCTTTCATTATTTTCATCTGTGCTGCAAAATGGAAGAGGAAGGAAATGCCACCTCATGTGAAAGTGAATTTTGAGAAGGAAATGGCACTATTTAAGCGCAACTTCAGATCTTCTTTCAGATAACACCTGCTTGCTTATTTGTCCGTTTCCATGCTAGGCACTGAGATCCTTGAGGAAAGATATTTTGGTCTTTTTCAGCCATGTATGACCAGCACTAACCTTTATGATGGTAGATGTTTGATAAATGTTTGAGGAAGGAATGAATGGAAAAAGACAGACACACAAACCCATCCACACACGAAAATAAAAAACATATTTCTCTACCTTGTCTAAATTAGTAAATGTTAATACAATAAAAGTGAGTTGCTTACATTTGACCAAGGTTTAAGCTGAGTGCCTATGTCTGCATGCAAGTTGGGGAACAAGGGTTGAATTAGTGCCAGGGTGGGGACCTCTGTTGATAAAGGACTTGGTAAGGCTTCTACCCTTAAAAGCCTTAAAAGCCCTTAAAAGCTTTCAAGAACATCTCTTCAACCCCTTTTGTTTTGGAGGATGGAACAAAGACCTGTCCAGGTGAAGTCAAGTTTATAAGGTTACTGAGTTGGTTAGTTCCAGACCTAGAACAGAAAGCCCACATTTCCTGACTTTCAATCTTTTCACAGTCTGCCATTAAAATAGTTTTTAGTGATTATTTATAATCCTAGAACCACATTGGAAAGGATGGCTTTTCCCCACATACTTTCTTCAAGATTACAAATGTCTTTTAAAAAATGACGAGGTGCCTGCAGCCGTATGCTCTGATGTACTTAAATTATTCCTGTTTCCTTGCTATATGTGTGGGTTTTTTTCCTAAAGAGGTTGAAAAATGCAATGTTTCCAAGCTTATAAATGAGAAGCTCCTTGGATACTGTGTATCCCAGTTAGCTCAAGTGTTAATCAGAGGGTTCCTGAGATGATCTGTAAGTTCATGTGTATCCTAAATGTAATTTGCATTAATTTCACTTGTAATGGAAAAAAAAAAAGAAAAAAGAAAGAAAGAAAGAAAGAAAGAAAAACAAGATGCCAGTCTCTGTCTATCAGATTGCAAAGATTGAAAATAATGACAGTGTTTTGGGAGGGCGATGTCTTGATGGATTCAAACTTTTAAATGAATGTGCCTTTCTGTCACTAACTTCATTGCTAGTTATCTCTGCTAATTGTAAAATTAGAAAAAGGCAAAGATGTCCAGGCGTAAGGACATTTATCTTAATCTTGTTTAGAGTACTTAAAAACTGAAAATAAATTACATATCTAAAATAAGGGATTAAATATTTTAAATAGGGGATTATGTAAATTATAATACATAAAACAAAATGCTATGTACTTATTTAAAAAGATAAATCATACTTCCTGAGATTGAAAGGGCTTCACGGCATAGGGAGAGGGGAAAAAGTAGAGTCCAAAGCTCCAGATATAACACATATATCGACACAAAGCACCTAGCTATATGAAACGTGCATGTGTGTGATTATGGAGATGTGTAAGAGAGCCCCTTAGAATGTTGACTGCAATTTCTTAGGATGGTAAATTTCAGCTGCTGTTTATTTTTTTCTTTCTGTTTGCTTGAGTCTCATACATAAGCAACTAGAAGCCTTATCATTAGAAATAAAAATTTGAAAAGATCTCTCTTCATACTTTAAACAAAATGAAGCTGAATAATGTTATGAGGCTGTCAAATTCTGCTTTTTGGTATTTTACCAATGAGATTAGGCAAATGCATTTAAGACATTTCCAAAACCATGGGGATAGGGTTTCAAATATCACTTGATTTGTTTCTTATTCCAAATGGGAAAATAAAGCTTAAGTTCCAGGTATGTCCTCAACTTTTTAAAATGCTACTTTTGGTGAAGTAATTCATGACCGCAGACTTTAAAAAAAATAGTTTATTTTTCAAATTGACAAATTGTATTTATTGTGTAATATGATGTTTGGAAATACGTACATATTCTGGAAAGGCTGAATGATGGTAGTTAGCATATGCATTACCTCACACACATAATTTATTTGTGGTGAAAATACTTGAAATCTACTTTCAGCAATTTCAAGAACAGAATCCATTGTTATTAACTATAGTTATCAAGTTGCCCAGTGTCATGGTTTGAATACAAAATGTCCCCAAATGTTATGTGCTCTAACATTCATTCTCCAGCCAATGGCGCTGTCTGCGGAGGCTATGGGAACCTTGGGAAGTAGAATCTAGCTTTGTGGAAGTGGCTCCCTGCAGACAGGCCTTTTGGAGGTTTTTATCCTGGCCTTGCAGCCCAGGCCTCTCTCTCTCTGCTGCCCAGTGATGTCATAAGGACGTCTGCCATAGGCTCTGCCTCTGCTGCTGCTGTGCCTGTCCTGCTGCCATTACAGAATGATCCTCTGTGAGTTTCCAATAGACTCCTTTCCTCCATGAGCTTGTTACAGTTGTTTTTTTCTGCTATTGTGACAACAGCTGCCTAATATAGCCAGTAGATCTCTTGAGCTTATTACTCCTATGTAGGTGAAATTTTATACTCTTTGACTATCGTCAGTATAGCCTCTCCAGCCCCAACCCCTGGTAACCACCATCCTACTGTCTACTTCTATTGAAGTCAACTTTTTAAGATTCTACATGTAGGTTGGGCTGGGGTTTAGCTAAGTTGGTAGCGTGCTGCTCTGTGCTCTCTGATGCCCTGGATTTGATCTTCAGCACTACAAAAATGGAAGAAAGACTTGGCAATCCACTCCTCAAACAATCCAGAAACAATTTGCCACTAAAAGCCCTGTGAATAGCAGAGAAACACTGACATAATGCCGGGCATGGTACAATGTCAGGGAGTGTTTCGTTCTGTTGTACACAGGGTCGCTATGAGTCAGACCTGACTCAATGACACCTAACAATATGCTGCATCTTTCTGGGCCTGGTTTATTTTCCCTAACATGGTGATTGACACCAGAATTTTATCTATATATATCTTGCATTATTTTAGCCAACAGCGGCTGCTCTGGACCATGTGTATTCTTCCTGCCCAAATACCCATGACTCTTGTTACCAGGAAATCTACAGTCACTCAATCATGGAGGTGACTGTGGCCACCTGCTGCATAACTGCTATGTGCACAGGTGCCTTCCATGCAAGAGCTATCAAATGCTGCACCAGCCAATGCCATTACCACTGGCACTTTGACAGTGTGTCCTAGATGAAGTGACTGGAGGCAGTGGAGTAATGCACAGTTCTCTTTTTTGAGAAATCTAATTTAAACACCAATGGAATATCTATTACTTAAAAGCAAGCACTTCAAATGAATTTTTAACCAAAATAGGAAACTGGACTAAAATTTGGATCTAGGAACATTGATAAAATACACATGGAATTTTAACTGTTCTGTTTAATTATGTCGGAGGTCTTTAGTTTTTCCTCGACCATTTGAAGGTACAGCTGGGAGGCATCTGGCATCGGATGAGTGAGGGGCAGAATGGCAGGAGCTAAGCCTTTATTGCGCCTACAGTTTGCCACTCTGTTCTCTGATCCTATCAGATCTCAGAAACTAAGCAGGGTCAGTCTGGTTAGTCCTTGGAAGGGAGACCATCTGGGAACACTAGGTGCAGTAGGCTTGAGAAAAGGACCTGGCAGCCCACTCCTGAAAAAATCCACCATTGAAAATCCTATGAACAGCAAAGAAGCACTGACATAGTGCCGAGCATGGCACAGCGTCAGGGAGTGTTTTGTTCTGTTGTACATAGGGTCACTGTGAGTCAGAGCTGACAACGACAACAAGCCTTTATTGAATGAATATAGTCCCACTTTACATTTAAATTTTGTGAGCATCGATGTCACCTAAAGTACTTCATTCCCAGAGATTCTGATGCCGTAGGACTTTGGGGAGCCCCTGAATTTGCTACTAGATGGTGCTGGTCTGCTGTTCTTATTGGTGGCCTTGCCTTAGATTGCAATCTGTCCCTTATACCCTCTAGTATCTGAGAGCTGGAGCTGTGGCCCACTCTGACAGGCCTGATGGAAGAAGAGCAATCGGAAAGTTGTCCAAGTACACAGAAGGACCCAATGGGATGCAGAAGGAGGAGATAGCCTCTTAGATCAGCCAGACAGAGCTGCTAGATTTTGCCTGGCAATCCATGAGCAGAGCAGATGCTCTGGCCACTTTACTTTCACATCTAGCCAGCACCACCTCTGTCCAGACAGAGAGGGTTGGCACATAATCCACACACATGAAGAGATATCTTCTGAGGGATAGTCTATATTTATTTGTGATAGAGTGACATTTGCTTTTACATATAGCACATTTCTGGGCAAGTGGACATGGCATGGGAAGATCAATGTATATATGGAAGATTGGAAAGATTATGTATACTAAACCAGGGGATAAGCTAAATATCCCCTGTGTTGTGTAAACCAGGGAAACCAAGGGAAAAGAAACAGTAGAAAGAATTAGCATTTATGAAGCTTCTCTTATGTACTTGTACTGTTAAGAATCTTCACACACATTGCCTCACTTAATCGTTAGCATGAATAACATGAGAAAGTGGGCATTATGGTCTTATTCTGTTGATGAGATTTCTCAGTCTCAAGGGTTAAACAAAACAAACAAAGGAACTTGCCTAGTAAAAATGAAATTACTGAATGGCAGTCCTAGAATTTGAATTCATTTACATATATCTTCAAGGTTTATATTCTGCCCACTACATATATCCATGGGTATAATATGGAACAAATAAAAGTTGTTTAATCAGAAAATATTATTATGAATCTACCACCAATTTGTATTCCATAGGCCATTGCCAATATGATTGTGTAGGTTTTTGCTGAGTACAAAAACCCATCAATGCTGAGACTCTAATTGCTTAGAAACTACTACCACAAAAATTGATTGCCCTATGTAGTAGTAATTAATTAAATACATGCACTTTTTAATATTGTTTTTACTGGTGCAATCTCATAAATTAAAGTCACTGTGTTTATGTGCTTTGCTATCACAAGTGGTCAAATGTCAGTTTTAAAGCATTTTGGATAGCAAAGGCCAACTTTTGGCAGAAGTAACCTGGCCTTGAATCAAACACAGAAGAGAAATCAAGCTTGCAAGAGTCCCGTGTGATTTTGTTACTATATAAAATGGTGGAGTTGAGGGAGCAATTCAGGTGAAAAGATTTATTTTAGCCCTAACTTACAAAATGAAATATACAAATGTAGCCATAAAAACAATATTTTTGGTAAATTTATAATAGTACAGGAAATGATAATGTATGTGAAAAAAGTAGCAGAATTTAAGTGTATGTACCATATGATTCCAATTAAGGAAAACCATATATATGTAGAAATATTGGAGGAACTACAAAATAGTAGTAATGGCTATATTTTGGATGTGCTTGTGGGCCATTTTTGCTTTCTTTTTAAAACGTTTACATATTTTTGTTGCTTATTTTTGACCATGAGCATATATAGTAGAAAATAAGCAATGAATTGTACATAGGGTCGCTATGAGCTGGATATGGACCCTATGGCACCTAAGAACAAATTATGATAACCCATCTTCTGCTCTCTGAGTGAGAGAGAGAGAGAGAGAGAGAGAGAGAGAGAGAGAGAGAGAGGAAGAAGAAGAAGAAGGAGGAGGAGGAGGAAGGGGAAGGGAGGAGGAAGAGGAAGAGGAGGAGAGGGAAAGGAAGCTGATAGGGTAGTGATGGCATTGGAGTTGAGCCAAATATTTCTTATTGCAGACATTTTTTCCTGTCATTATTTTCAAGAGGTCTGGAATCAGGTTCCCTTGTTATCAAAGTCCTTCACCATCCTTCAAGATGAAAGATGCTAACACATTTTTGATGGGATTTATCTAGTCCTTTGAACAGTGAATGAGGAAGGAGAGAAAGAAGCTTCTGTCTGTGCAAGAAAGAATCTCTCTCTTGTATTCCAAAGGGATAAAGTGAGTTAATAAACCAAATAAATTAGTCCCTGACATTTAGGAAGTGTTAGCTATCATTACTGAATCAAAAGGAGCTGCTTTTGATTTCTAACTTAAGCTTTGGATCTAATGATTTTCCTTTTAATTTATTTTTTCCTTTGAGGTAACCTAATCTTTCCCTATTAACTTTCAGGAAGATCTTCAATTTGCCAAGAAAGCTGAGCCCCCAAGGAATTAGGCCTTCCTAGGAGGTGTGGGTACCTCGGAGAAGAGGAAGGACATGTCATGTCCCTCTCTTACAGCCTTTCACCAAGGAAGATTAAGAAAATCAAGGCCTGTCAGGGTTCTTAATCTATCAGCTTTTCCCTATGTGCTCTCTCTGGGGTTACCTTTCAAAGGTTAACTCTTCCTTCATGGCAATCAACATTACCTTCAGCTCCGAGACATGGGCTAGGCTTTTGGAAAATAAAATTAAGTGGGATACACTTGACAGCTTGCATGGTGACATTTGGTTCCCTCATTACCCATTTATATTCCAGATATATGAAACTAAACTACCACTTGACTGAGTGAGGTTAGTGAGTTACCTAGTACTAGAAGGGAATCAGTGTCAGATTATAGTTACATAATCTATAATACATGTTTATTGCGCCTCCAATATGCATACAAGATGCTAAAGAAAATACAAACAAATGTATAAGAGTAGATCCTATTCTCAAGGAACTTTGGGCAAACTTAACGTTGGTGTGATGATGTTTATCATGTTGCAAAAATAAAAAAGTTCCTATTGTTTTATATTTAGGGCAATACTAATGAAAACCAAACAAAGCTTGGAAGACTAGTTAATGGTAATGCACTACAGGATGCAGGGTCATTACTTCAAGGCTTTTGGTTTCCTTAGGGCCATCCAACAACCACGTCGTGCATTTGGAACAAGAAGGAGGTAAGCTGTGTTGGGTGTGAGATGATAATGCTGACTCCTCTCTGGGCTTCTGTTCCATAATCTGAGAAGTGGGATGATATCTACCAGTTCTAGCATTACTGATTTCTTTTGATCATGT
>VMDO01002272.1:90044-107025 GCA_007922755.1 Pedetes capensis
CTCTACCTCAGCTCTCTTCACCTCCTCCACTGTATCTCTACCTCAGCTCTCTTCACCTCCTCCACCTGTACCTCTACCTCAGCTCTCTTCACCTTCTCCACCTGTACCTCTACCTCAGCTTCTTTCACCTCCTCCGCCTGTACCTCTACCTCAGCTCTCTTCACCTCTTCCATCTGTACGTCTCCCACCACCTCCATACTTCCTCTGCCCATCTGACATCACCCTCACCATGGCTGCCCCTACATTACCACCATCACCACACAAGTAGGATGAGAGAAGACCCCTGGAAAGGCAAACATCTTTAGGATGAGTGCAAAGGGGGGCGAGCTTTCTCAAATCAGGATCCACAGAAACGAAATCACTCATGCCATCCACGCAAGAAATCCCTCCTTGTAGTTATTAAAATGTGAGCTAGCTGAAAACCCTTTTCTTCATTATGTTCTGTGGGGTTCACATGACCTTTTCTAACCTGGCTTCATCAGAGGTTAGAAGGCATTTAATCTGCTAATCTCCTCAAAATTGTGCATTTGCATAAAGGATCTTCAAATCCTGTTCCTCTGGAGATTCAACAAGAGCTGTCTAGTATAATTAGATTAATGTGATGAATGCAAATCATCATTCAACACTTTGATAGGTAAGAGAAGTAGCATTTCTAATAACACTGTCTGCATCCACTGGGAGTGGCATTAGAAGGCTCATTAATATATATGCACAAAGCAGGACTTTGTGGGAAAAATACCACAAGGAAGTACTATGAAGAAGGGGAATACTTTGAGGCAAAGGACTTCCAATGCAGACTTGCCTTAGGGAAGGGATGTGGGCATAGGCTAAACACTCTAAATTCCTTTCGTAGAGAGTTTCAAATTTATGGGTGATGCAGCTGAATCTCTGAAACTGACTTGTGGGGCATAGGGCATTTTATAAATACACTTGTACCTGCGACTGCTTCTTCCTGCAGGGTAAGACCGATGCTGGGCTGTCTCAAGCCATTAGGCCCGTGTCCTAAATCTCTTCCATAGTTCACCCTACAGTCACCTGCTTATTACACTGGATGTTATGTTCGGAGGCAGCAATTGTCAGAAGTGTTTTCTTCACAGGGACCATAAACCCAGAGCCTTGAGAGGATGGCCTGCCTGGTGAATGGCTTTGAGACCAGGAAAAGCCTGCTTTGTCCTGCTGAAACGATGCACCATTCACCTTGATGCCATTTCAATCCCTTTGGGAAATTCACTATACCTAAGAATTAGACTTCACTTTCCTTGTCCTAAACATTAAGCTTTCTACATGACCTTCTTTTCATGGAGGTGTGTGTTCTAGGAGAATTATTTATTTATTTATTTATTTATTTAAAAATAAATCTCAATATATTTTAAAGGACTAAAATCATAAAATTACATTCTCCAAGGACAATGGGATGAAATCAAGAACCAATCAGGAGAAATTTTAGGCAATGAAAAAATATATGCAGATGAAATAACCCATTTCTAAATTACAAATGTATCAAAGAAGAAACAACCAGACAAAAGGAAATATATTTTGAATGAATGGAAATTAAGGCTCAAAATTTATGGGGCACAGGAAAAACAGTGAGAGTTTTTTATTTAATAGGCATCTTTTAGAATGAAGATGCTCACGAAAGGGATAGGAGCGGCAGCTCTGGAAGACAGGACCAGGCCTCTCCCGAGAAGGGGCCGTCCAGTGGTTCTCCCAGGGTGGCCCCTGGACAGAAGAGCCTGCATCCCTGGAGAACTGTTCAGGAATGGACTTCTCTGGTGCCCTGAGACTTGGGGGTTGAGTATCCTCCTTTCAGCCTGGAGTCTGCAGCAGGATATTCAGAGGGTTCAGAAGAGAGAAAATAAAATACTTAGGCCTTGGGAATCAAAGCTTCAATAGAAATGTGAGGAGAGTAAGGCTGGGGCTTCCAGTTCTAATACCTGGGCCTTTCTGGGTTAATGAGAGATGGACAGACTTTTAGGGCTAAAGGAAACCCTTGATTTCCTAGCCCACTTAGGCCCCTCCTATGTATAGCACAAAGGTTAGAGGACTTGACAGTTCACATCTCGAAACTTTCTCCATTACTCAGAGCTGAGCATCTCAGCTAACCTGCTCACCAGCTGACCTGATGCTCCAGCTCTGCCCTGAGTGGCCTTCCTTCTCTATGAGTGGCCAGCCGGGTCTGATTAGCCTGGGCTCCTCAGAGTGGCCTGAGAAGAGCAGCCTCTGATGGCGCGCACCACACGAACCAAGTTGGCACACGCTGACCTGGGTGAAGAATGCGTTCATATCCTTTCCATTAACTTGTCACTCTGTAAATGACAGCGGGTAAATACGGGTGATGTAATAGCCAAACAGTTCTCCACAAATGCAAGTTAGAAATGCTGGGCACTGGGACTTCTCAGTATTGCACAAGGTGTGGAATTTTAACATCTTCATCAGCATTTCAGGGAGAGGGATGGGGTACCTGCTGATTTCAGCTGGGTGCCTGTCAGTGCAGAGGACCTGATTTTGCTTCCTAGGGACTCTAGGCAGAAGGCATGGTCACACGCAAGGATCCTGGACTTTGGAAATGAGGTAGAGTGCAGGTTAGCAAGGCATGGATAAGGCAAAGACAGGTAAGAACAAAGCATGGGGGTGGGGGTGGGGAGGAAGACAGAGGGATCGAGAGAGAGACAGAGACAGAGACAGAGAGACAGAGAGACAGAGAGAGACAGAGATGAGAAAGATGAAGAGGAAGAAAGGAGGAGGAGGAAGGGGAAGAGGAAGAGGGTAGAGGAGGGAAGAGGAGAGAAGAGAAGGGAAGGGGGGGAAAGAAGAGGAGAGAGGTTGTTGAGAGTGGTTGGTGTTAGTGGGAAAGTCTAGCAAACGAGAGGACGTCTGTAGACTTTTGAGAGGCCTTCTCTGGGAGGGGTTATGGGATCCCATCAGCCACCACTGTGAGGAAGCTTCATTAACGATCTACAATATTCTTCAAAGCTAATGCATCTGGCCACTGTTTCTTTGAAATGACAGTGCATATAGATCTGACTGTGTGGGCCTCCAATTATACATCAGATGCAAAATACTCTACGGAGTATTCATTTCCCTCTAAAGGAACAGAAACATCATGCTCCAGTTTTTTTTGTCTGCATTTTTAAAGCAAGCTAGAACTTCTAATCAGCAACATGGATTCAAAGACGTAGCTTAGAGAAATTTCTCCCTCATTTACTGAAAATTAAAGAAACTAATGTAACTGTACAAGAGTGTGGGCTCATTATTTTAGCCCAAAATAATTATCTTCTAGCACCCACACAGAAATAACCAAAATACTATACTGTTTAGAGATTTTAAGATTAAAAACACAGAAAGGAAATGGTATTTAGTAACAATTTCTCTTCTCCCAGGTTATTTAATGAGTACTTACTATGGACCATACACTATGCTAGGCAGGAGGAGGAAAGACGAATTAGATATAATTAGTGGTCCTGTACTTTCAAGAAGATTGAAATATCATAGTGGCTGACACAACGTATAAAATGCAGTGTGAAAAATGGCATATGATAGAAGTGCGCAAAAGGTGGCATCCAGGATCAGAGGAATGATTTGTTATTTATTATATGCTAGATTCTATGATAAACAGTTTAGCAATTCATTTACTTATTTATTTAATTGTGGAAAATATACAGAACATACTGCCATTTTAGCCATTTTAATTCTACAGGGTCACCTGTCCCTTTGAAAATAAGATTATTAATCAGCTATTTCAAAGAGAAGGTTGACAGGAGAAAGAGGGTCCTCTTCTAAGGTTCACTCTGTTCTTTTCCTCCAGTACTGGGGTTAAATCCAGGACCTCGTGCACACTTTGCAAGTGCTCTACCATGGAGCCATACCCTCAGCCCCCTTTAAAATTTTTTATCTTGAGACAAGGTCTTTTTAAGTTATGCAGGCTGTCTCTCGCTTCCAACCTGTGATCCTCCTGCCTCAGCCTCCTAAATGTCTGGGATTACATGTATGCACCATGAGCTGAATTCACTCTCCTTTTTACTACTTAGATTAAAAAAAATGTGCTGTATATTTATACTGCTACTGGTCTAATTGAAATTCTTCTAGAAAGTAACCACCTAACAAAATAATTGTGACAGCCTTTCCTGAGTCATCACTCCAAACTAGCAAAAGCCTCATTTTCCTCTGAGGGATCCTTTCCACAGCTGCTATTTCCTTTGTGTCAATCGTTTTAGAACACTTTGCACCTGTAGCCTTAAGAATGCCACTTGGAACTCAGCACATATGCGTGGCTGCTCTGGAGTGGGCCTTGTCCACAGTTGCCAGAGTGGTGACAACGTGGCTGCCTCCCTGCCTGCTCCCTCTTGCGCATGCTCAAGCTCCCCAGCCCTTGTGCAAGGCAGCTGCCCTGCTCCTACTGTGAGGCACGGAATCTCCTCCCTTTTCTTTCTTTGGATCCTCATCTGCGTGGCACTGCACTCAATTCTCCATTTGTCAGGCCTGTGAGACAGATGGTTTCTTTCTAGGACTCTGCCTTCCCTGGGGCGCACACATGGAGGACAGGGGACACAGACAAAGCTCACTTCTCCCCTCAGTTCCCCACTACCACACCCTGATCTACCAGCTGCCACTTGATGGGAACAGGGAGAGAAGGTGCGTGGTAACAGAAATCAGAACACCCAAAGGACACAGCTTTCAGGCTGGTGTTTCCTTTTGCTCTCTGTTCTGACCTTTAATATTAATTTATAGCTGTTAAGATAGAAAGAGCATAATAGTTTGGTGTCAGGAGACCTGGGATCCAATTCTGGCTCTGATACTTAGGTGCTGTGGTTTCTTGGGAAATGTACTAATGTCATCTGAACCTCAGTTTTCTCATCTGTAAGATGGGGATAGCAATAATACTGACATCTAAGGTTGCTGTATCTCAATAAAGTCATGTAAGCTATATCAAAGAACCTGCAAAAGTAAAGCACCACGTGAGTGTTGATGATGATGATGATGATAATGATGATGATTATTACTATATTTTCTTTTAGGACCATGCTTAATTTTCTCCTTATGGTGCATGAAGCATGCACTGGATTTTCAATGAGTATCTTTATATTAGGTTAGTACAGTCATCCCCATTTGCACTGCATAAGCACTCATGGGCCCATAAGCACCCATTGGTCACCTCGGCATCAGGAAACAAACCATCTCTTCTTTTAGCACAGAGATACCCAAGACAATGCTTACTCCTTGCATAAAGGAATGAATTGCTCATTTGTTGCACGATGAATCACATCTACTTCCTCATTTCCTAAAATGAAATCATCTAATGAATTGGAAGAACAAAGATGAAAGCTGACTTTTAATTCAAAGTATTTAAATGTGTAACAATTAGCCTGTAGTAAATTATTGTGAGGAGAACAGAAACTCATGTCCAGTTAGTCAAATGCTTTGCTGTAGTTTTTAGGTAGGGAAACTCAAGTGTCTGCTCACTGGAAGCTCCTCCTCTGGGAAGCTAAATGCAGCTGAATGCGGTAAGCAGTGCTTTTTCTTCCAAGTGGTGGAGAGTCACAATAAGACAGATGAGGTGATGAGTTCTAAGCACGTGACGTCTGTGGTCCATTGCTGTCATTATATATTAGAGGGAAAAACAAGGCTCGAATGCTTAGATACTGTCAGACACAGGTCTATTGAAGGGCTCAGTCACTCTTCTCAACACAATGCTTGATTCTGCCAATTGTGCACCATCTTTTTTCTCTTCCATTTCAACTGCGCAAGTTCCCTACGCAGTAAGAAAGAGGACCAGAAAAACGACGCTTCCTGGTAAAACAGGGTGACTCAAATATTAAGGGCCAAAGATGCTTCTTTTCAATAGAATGTTCTTAACAAACTTGCCAGAGGAGTATGTCCTCCCAGAGAAACTGTAATGACCACAAAAGTTTGTAAACTTGTATTCTACTTACACTACAGTTGGAACCACTTATGAATGCACTGAGTTCCTTTTCAATATAAAAACAGATAATCATAATATCAGGGGATTGTTTATCAGAAGCCATGCCAAGTTTTAGGGAGTAAAGAGAATTTTAGCAATGTGTCCACAGGAGTTTCTGTTGGAAAAGCTCCCATGAACTCAGATGATAGCAGACTGCTACCTTTAGAGCTCCATGAAAGAGGAGGCTCACACTCAGTCCACCCCTGTAAGAGGGGAATTTTGTTCAACAAGAGTCACGAGGCACTGTTTTCTTCTCCAGAAAGGTGCAGGTAGTCTGGGGACTTGGGTCTAGTTGTGGACACTCAGGTGGTTTCCTTACCAGTCTTAATACTTCATGAGCTGTGAAAGTGGGAATACAAATGGCTACCTCACATGGCTTTTATAAGAATTAAGTGAAAAGTATTGGAAGGTCCAATGTGGCCTGGCATATCCCAAGGACTCAGAAACCGTTGATTTCCCTTTCCCATCACTCCTCCTCTAATTCAATAAATACTTATTTTACAAAACTGATTATGCCTGCAGCCATACCATCCTGGCGTCCAATCCCATCAGATCTTGGAAGCTAAGCAGGGTAGGGCCTATTAGTCCTTGGATGGGAGACCGCCTGGGAACACCAGGTGCTGCAGGCTTGGGAGAAGGACCTGGCAATCTACTCATGAAACAATCCACCACTGAAAATCCTGAGTGGTAGAGAAGCACTGACGTAGTGCGGGGCATGGCACAGTGTCGGGGAGTGTTTCGTCTGCTGTACATCTGTGAGTCAGACTCAACAGCACCTAACAATAACTACCATGATGCTCTTTAAAATTACCCTACCTGCTCTATGTTCCTGCTATTGAGTTTGTAAGTCAATTCTTGTAACTCTTGTAAGGTTCAATTTATGGCCATTTTGAGGTACCTTGAGTAGTTTTCTATTTTTCAAGGAAGAAACACAAAGATGCACACACTGAAGTGTGCCGCACCACCATCTACGAGTTCCATTTCTAAACGTGCAAAATACAAATCCCCTGAAAGAAACTGAAAGGCAAGCTTACAAAGCCAGTACGCGGCAGCTCTCAGACCTCAGTCTCTCCGGGGGCCTCTTCACAATGCAGTCGCCTCCCAGTTTGTTTGTTTCTCGCAGTATCCTAGGACACCGCTACTCTCCACATCACATTTGAAACCAGAAAATCTGTGCAGCCCCTGTACTTAGAGGACCTCCTGTTGCTCAGTCTGCTTTGGACACAACAGAACGCAACCTTGAAGCCGGTTTGCAACTGGTCCTCTGGTGGGCTGACTGCAGCGCTTATGTCACGTCTCCAGCAGCTGGGAAGGGCTGGCAGAACAGAGAGTCTCAGGTTGCTGGGTTTTGGCATGGTTGGGACAACATTAAATGGCCTAAGGCTTGCGCAGTAGAACACCAGGGCTGGGACAGATTTCCTGAGTGATGACTCAGAAACCTTTCTGAGCTGGTGTCCCCACTGAGGGAAGATATTTGGAACAGTCAGTACCACAGACTTTAATTCCTGGTTGAAGTCCTTTGTGTGTCACTTAATATCACATGCCCTTGAATAACTTTCTTAATTTAAGCCTTCATCTTTAACTGAGGTTAATGGCACCTCCCAAGGTTATGATAAGGGTTAAAGAAATAGCAAATATAAACTTCCTAGCATGAAGCCAACCGGAGAAGGACTTGGCAATCTGCACCCGAAGCAATCCCCCAACAATCAGCCATTGAAAACCCTATGAGGGTTGCTACCAGACGGCTGGTAGCACCTAATACCACCAACAAAGCATGACGCCAGGCAATCCGATCAGACAGCCGTCCCTGTGGGAGTCCTGCACTTGGACAGCTCCCAGAGTCCAGCACAAGCTACGGCACACACTGGGGGCTCAGGCCACGTCTGACCCAATCGTACCTTCATTCTCAGGAGGGAGTCTTTCCTTTGGTGTCCTGCAGGTGTTTGTTTAGCTCTGTGCCCTGTGTCATGCCATGGCATGTCTCTTGATTGCCAGTTCCTCTACTGGGCAGCTCTGGTAGGCAAGTCTATGAAACATGCCACTTCCTTGTCCTCCTCCCATCGGTCTCAGGGATGCCACTGAAGGTCACATAGTATACTTTCTGCCTCTTCTATGTGATTGCAGAGTGAAAATTCATGACTGTTATTTTTCAAAATTGGCAAAAAAAAAAAAAAAAAAAAAAAAAAAGCAGCTAAACGCTGGTAACCCTCAAGCCAAATTCAGCATAAGAACAGATGCGTGAGGTGGGCCTGCAGCACTGATGGTTGTGCTGTTTAGGAATGCTGTGGGAGCGTTCTCTCTGTCGCCCCCTGCCTCCCTTTTGTTTTGCAGTGGGCCAGGTGCAATGTGCTGCGCGCTCGCTCCCACCACCTCCAGCCTCCTCCACGGCTTTGATTTTGTGATCCATGGTGAGTGGAAAGAGCAAGTGTTTTGAAATCAGGATGATGTGATTGACCTGAATGCAGGCTCTGCGGGGCATATTGTACAGGGCATTGTGTGGATCACAGTCTTCCTCAGTGGTAAACAGGCTGCCTCCCTTCCATCTGCCTTTCAAGATGGCTGCAAAGATGAAAGGAAACACAGAGCCTGGAACCAGGCCAGGGCACTGATCAGGGACTTAAAAAAGCTGAATTCATTGGACAACAGCCCCTACCTCCCAGCTGAAATTCCTTTTTACAGGTGAAGCAGGGAGTCTGGAGACGCTGTGAGAGCTGGAGAAGCCGTCTCTGAGGAGGTCAAGATAGAAAAGAGGGCGAGAACAAGAGGGGAAGAGCCGACTCACAAGGCACCCATGCACTCTTAACGGCCAGCAGAGTAAGGAACAGGGCTTCCGTGGCTATTTAAAGGGCAAAAGCTCAGGGTGAGGGGAGTGAGCTGTCCTTAGGACACCCTCTGTACAACAGGTCGAATCACTCCCCGACACTGTGCCATGCCCAGCACTACATCAGTGCTTCTCTGCCATTCATGGGGTTTGCAATGGCTGGTTGTTTTGGGGGTGGGCTGCCAGGGCCTCCTCCTGTTTTTGTGGGCCTGGGCATCAAACCCAGGGCCTCAGAGAGTGTAGCATGGCACTCTACCAACTGAGCTAAACCCCAGGTGAGTGAGTGCTAAACTTTAGACCAATTAAATCAGAATCCCTAAGGGAGGGAATGGTATCAGTATTTGAAAAGCAAATAGCAGCAACAACAATAACAACAACAACAGCAAAAAACAGAAAAGCCCTTCAGGTTACTGACTGAACACAGCACACACCTGCTCACCAGGAAAGTGCTCCAATCACAGAGGCAGCCTTTCCTGGTTCAGGCCCTCCTGAGCATCAAGCACCTGCCTCTTAACAGAGTCAAATACAGTTTTAATGTACATGCATCTTTTTCACTGACTAAAGGAGAAGAATCAATCAGCAATATTTGATGTGCATTAACTCTGTGGGCCAATGTCAGTAGCAGTAGGTATGCATTGAGCAGTCCGGCTGCATGGGGCTTCTTAGTGTATGAGGCATGGACCCCCCTACCTGGGCAATTTCCAATTGAATAGAGGCTCTCACACATTAATGAACAGGGCAGATGTGGTAAATCACTTATGGAGGCAGTGAGAAAGTATACTCCTCTGAGAACCTGGTAATGGCCTTTCTCAGTTCCAGAGACTATGTACCTTCATCCATTATAAACAGGACTGAAATGCCCAAGCAGTAAAAAATGCTGTGAAAGAGCTTAATCAAATTCGTAAACTTGAAAAATGGAAAGCACAAGAATGATAATGATGATCACGGTTACCATTAATTGAATAATAATTACATTTTATAGCATAATAATGATCATTATTATAATTATCATTAACTACACACACATTATGTCCCAAGGATGCATTGTTTCAAATCCCCACACCAACTGTGGAGGCAGGTCTGATTCTTTGGCTCATTTTTCAGCCAAGAAAATGAGTTTTAGGGGGATTAAGAAACCTGTCCATAATCACAGGTAAGGAATGGCAGAGTTAGGATTAAAATCCAGGTCTTCTTCTATTATAGTGGGAAAATCCAGTCTTGTTCTACTATAGTAATTGACACTCCAAAACAAAGCAAAAAAAAAAAAAAAGTGATTATGGATACAAAGTAAATAGCATTCCTTTCTTTGTAGATTCCGAATTTTTAAAACAATAACCATATTTTAAGTGTTATAATCAAAAGTTACTTTAAAGAGTGAATGATAAGAACTGGTACCAGATCTATTAATTGGGACAATGTTATTAATCAGATTTTTTTTCTTATTAGTCAACACATTAATGTCCAGAAATAAATAAAAATGTTTGATTTTTCACAGTTATAACTAAATTTCATAGATTTATATTTCAGAGTAAAGGATCCGGAGATTCAGTACACATTTTCATGTTATGGCCTGTCCATCCGAGGCAGAAACCTCCTAAACTAATTGATGAGCTAATTAATTAATTTATTTTGTGGTACTGGGGGGTTGAACCCAGGGCCTTGCACATGCTATTGCAAGTGCTCTATCATTTAAACATTTTTTTAATCTTGAGACAGAGTCTCACTAAGTTATGCAGGCTGCCTCTGGCCTCAAACTCGCGATCTTCCTGACTACCCCCAGCATTGCTGGGATTACAGGTGTACGCCACCACACCTGGCAGACACCTCCTAAATTTATTAAATGATTAACCTTCACAAAAGAAGTGACAAATGGAACGCTGATGTAATCCTTATTTACCATATTGTCTTCCTTCCTGTAGGATTCTAGCTTCTATTTGCTCTTTATATAGAGCACCTGCCCAAAGTAGCGTGGTTTCCCTCTCTCCTGTTTGACTGTGGTCAGCAAGGTGAGAAATTATAAGGGGGAGATGAGGATTTGGAAATGAGTACTGACAGAGGTGTCACGTGACCAAGGAACATGAATGAGCAGACAAATGAGAGCACAGCACGGGAGAAGCACAATTAGACACAGGGAGCCAAGGAGAGAGCTCAGCAGAATTTCTTTTCTGCAGGAACCACCAGCTCTATCCTGTACAATTATAAATGATATGACCCCTTCTAGACCAGGGTTGTTGTTGTTGTTGTTGTTGTTAGGTGCTGTAGAGTCGGTATCTGACGACCCTCATAGGGTTTTCAATGGCTGAGTGCTTCGGGATTACCTTGGGAGTGGATTGCCAGGTCCTTCTCCTATTTTTGCGGTGCTGGGAATTGAACTTGGGGCCTCAGAGACTGCAGTGCAGCGCTCTACCCACTGAGCTAAACCCCAGCCCCTAGAACAGGGTAGGTGCATTGTATATATCTTCACTTTACCCCAATCTCCACCAGCCACCAAAAAACCCAAAGTATTGGATAAACAAAAGGAATGCCTGCCTCAGATGTTCTCTCTGTGGAACCACTGGACTCATTTATTAATCTGAAGCCTCCAAAGCTGTTAATGTTCATTGTTAAAATGCAATTTTAACACAATCACATAAGCTGGCAACCAGGAAGTTTTTTAGAGCATTTTTGCTGATGTTGATTTTTAAACATGTGCAATCAGTGTATCTACATGCATGGGAAGAAACTAATAATATTTAATGAAAGGCCATACCAACAGTAAGCAAGTCCTATACTAACTTTCCTGGTTATAATTCTTCTGTCTCTTCTGTCTAGATGAAGCACATGGCTCCTATTTGTAGCTAATGTTTGGAACAGCATTGTTTCTATTCTGATTGTACAGGTCTTTATCATTGCGTTTTGCTTTTAGTTAGTGTTGCAATACTTAATTTTAAAAACTGTTTTTGGGAAAGTTATTGAATGGTAAAGTATAGAATGAAAAAGATCAGAAAAGTAGTTTTAAAAATCACTTATTCCAATATTCAAAGATAATTACTGTTAATATTTTAGAACTCTTCCCTAGAGTCTCTTTTTTATTAAGCATCACACAGATCTTTCTAAAAATTTGTTTGGCCTTTGTTTTCTGCTTAATATATTATGAGCATTTTTTAACATCAGTATAAATTCTATCAGCATGATCTGAATTTGTACATAGTATTCTACAATGCATAGGCAGTAGAAATTTTCTTTTTTTAGAAAATAAAAGATCAATGACTATCTTTTTAAATTTAGAGCCCATTAATTCATTTTTTTTAAGGTGCTGGAGATTGAACCCAGGGCACTCTTGCATGCTAGGCAAGTGCTCTGCCACTGAGCTGACCCCTAGCCCCAAGTATGTGGTGGAACCACACACAAAATCACCTCACTGGATTGCTGTAAAGAGCTAAGAGTATTACACCTTGTTTCCAACTGCCTCTCCCATTCAAAGGGAGATGAGCAGACTCTCAAAGCTTGGTAGGTTATTCAACAAGCACGTAGAGTCTGAGATCATCTTGCAATTACAGACAAGTCTTCTAGGGGGACAAGCATTTATTTAATATCTACTATGAACTGGGTCTACAGCTGTACCACTGTGGTGTGTGATCCTGTCTGATCTCAGAAGCCTGGGCCTGGTTAGTCCTTGGATGGGAGACCCCTGGGAATACCAGGTGCTGTTGGCTTGGGACAAGGACCTGGCAGCCCACCTCCCGAAACAATCAGCCATTGAAAACCCTATGAGTTTCAGAGAAGCACCAACAATAGTGCCACGCATGGCATAGTGCTGGGTAGTGAGTGTTTTGTTGTACACAGAGTCTCTATGAATTGGACCCGACTTGATGGTACCTAACAACAACATGAACTGGACACCCCCATATGCCTGTCAGCTTGTTATGCTGTGGGGGCCTGCATGTTGCTTTGATGCTGACAGCTATACACCAGTATTTCAGATACCAGCAGGGCCACTTATGATGGACAGGTTTCAGCGGAGCTTCCAGGCTAAGACAGACTAGGGAGAAGGACCTGGAAGCCCATGCCAAAAACAATTGTTGTTGTTGTTAGGTGCGGTCGAGTCGGTATCCGACTCATAGCGACCCTCATAGGATTTTCAATGGCCAAAAACAATTAGCCATTGAAAACTCTATGGATAGCAGAGAAGCACTGTCAAATACAGTGCTGGAAAATAAGCCCCCCTCCCGGGCTGGAAGACATTCAAAAGATGACTCCTCAAAGTAGTAGTAGTTGTTGTTGTTAGGTCTTCTGGGAAATTACAAATGGTATTAACTCCTATGTCTGCCAGTATTGAGACTTGTATAAAGTGAAGATGTGAGGGCTGGCTCCTGGCCACTAGAGATTGATGCTCCTTAAGTACCAAAGAGTTGGATCCAACTCATAGTGACCCTTATAGGGTTTTCAATGGCTAATTGTTTCAGGATTGCCTCGGGAATGGATTTCCACATCCTTCTCCCATTTTTGTGGCGCTGGGAATTGAACTCTGGACCTCAGAGACTGCAGAGTGGCACTCTACCAACTGAGTTAAATCCTAGCTCCCTCAAAGTAGAGTTGACCTTAATGATGAGAATGGAGTAAAGCCCCTGGGACCTCCTTTTGCTGGTGTTGCATGACTCAAAATGAGAAGAAACATAGTGTCTGCAACCGTGGGCTCAAATGTAAAAAGATGGTATGCATGGTTCAGTGTTGGGCAGTGTTTCATTCTGTGGTACAGACGGTCACTGTGACTCGGATTCAACTCCACTGCACCTAACTACGTGAACTGGCCAGTGCTAGTTGCTGAGGGTATAAAGATAAATAAGATGCAGTTTCCGCTTATAAGAGCTGGGATCCTGGCCCAGCCTGCACAACTTGGTTCACCCTTAGTTGCTCTGGACCTCTGTCCTCGTCCTAACTGAGACCTGACACCTCGCCTACGATTTGTCAGCCTCCTTCCCAGAGCCATCCCCATTTGTGGATGGTCTGTCAGTGACATGGAACTATGGGGGTGAAGAATGGCATACTGCCTGACACCCACTGCCACCTGAGCTTTGTTGGTCAGTGCCATGGCCTTGTGCTGCTGGCTTCGTAGTGGTCAGGCCAGCTTGCAGCCCCTCCCACTTCCCTGGGGTACTGAGTCCCAGTACGCCTCAGTCAGACTTGCTGGACAACTAACGCAGCTGCATCTTCTCACAGCTTTAAATATATATATATTTTTAATCTAGTAGCATTTACTGAAGGCCTGCTGGATGCACTAGCCCCAGTGAGCATTATGAAGGCCAGTGCAGGAGTAGAGACTGCACTGAGATCTTGAGGCACTTATAGTTCAGCTGAAATTCTGTAGCATACAAAAGTAAGATCGTGACAACATGCCCCTTGATGACAGTGTATCTAAGTACCAAGAAGTCAAAGCCTGTGGATCTATTGTGCAGGGAGCTTAGTTAAAGGATCCTGGCTAAGGGAAAGATGGATGTGAAACATCTCAGCGGAAGCTGCTGAGTGCTCTGATTCAGGGAAACATGGGAAAGCAACTGGAGCAAAGCACGTGCTGGAGGCACATGTGTGGTGCCTGGTGACAAAAGCTGTCAGACTGCACTGAAACTACTAATCCTACAAGGTGGAAGTCCTGTTGACCTTTCTTATTTTAGAATGTGCAGAGGTGAGTCTGTCTCCTCTTCTCAGCTAAATGCTGGAGACCATTAGAACAGATACTTTGCATATTCCCTAAAAATGCTTCTTTCTGCCTCCATTTTGGTTTCTTTCACTTCAAAAGATCAAATTGTTAAGAAAAATATGAAAAAAAAGTGTGATAGATGCTCATTTTCCTTTGGCATTGACTTAAGAGGAGAACTTTATTTTTGATAGTTTGAGAGTGTCAGTTTAAGCTGAAACTACTAGTTTTCTCTTATATGATCTTAGAAACATGCTCTTTTGGGTGACTGTATCACCATGCAGAATAAATGACTGTGTTTCCCAGGAGCACCCCTTCTCCATTATTTAGCTTCTATTATTTGACAAAGTCCTGGGCCATGAAGTATAAACCAAAGGGCATGTCAAAGGAAGGTAGATGTTCCTTTGCCTTGAATGCCCATCTTTCTTCCTCCCTACTGCCTGGAATTCAGAGACGATGGAGGGGCCGTGGATTCTGCAGCTATTTTGGAAAATGAGTACTAGGGCTGCTTCTAAGGTAGAGCAGGGGAGAGATCTGGAAGAGGCTGGCACCCTTGGTTATCTGGGAGAACTCATGTACCAGCCTGTGTCACAGAACACAAGATTTCCTTCAAGTGACAAAAATAACCTGCTGCCTTCTTTCAATCACTTTATTTAGGCATTAATTTCCTAAGTGAGTTTATACTTTGGAGGAACAATGTTTATGTCGTGTGGTCTATGGTGGGTGTTCAACATTGAAGATGATGATGACAGTGATGAAGATGATGAAATAAAAAACAAGAAAACAAAATGGGTTAAGTGACTATGTATGGTGACTTCTATTTAAAGAATGGGCTGGGTGTGGAGGCTGGGTGTGCCTGTAATCTCAGTAATTTGGGAGGCTGAGGCAGGAGGATTGCAAGTTCAAGGCTTGAGGCAGCCTGCACAACTTAGCAAGACCCTGCATCCAAAAAAAAAAAAAAAATTCTACTTTATGGACATATGACAAAGGAGGTTACATTGTTTAATAAAAATTCATGATCAATTTAACATTAACAGATCCCATTTTGTTTTGTTTTGAGAAGCAAGATAGCTGTATCGTTCCTAGGCATCTCTAGCTGGCGTCCACGGTGCTGGGAGGAATGTCTCTGAATGACCCATGCTCAGTGATAGAGATGCTGCTAGGTCATGGGGGAGGGACCTCACCATGACTCAGGATGAAAATGATGGAGTGATTTTAGGAAAGCCGTCCTACCAAGAGTGAAGGGTCAAACAGCCTCTATGATGGATAGAGCAGGGGACCCAAGGGACAACACGCAAGGGATTCATTGTGGGAGTGGGGGAGCTCACAAGAGACCATGATCCATTGACACGAATACCGTGAGGGAGAAAATGCTAACAAACAAAGCGGACCATCAGCAACATATCTGAAATACCCACAAGTGAAATACCTTCCTTTGGTAACCCCCTTTCACCTACCCTGGTCTGGGAAATTACAAATGGTATTAACTCCTGTGTCTCCCAGTATTGAGACTGGTATAAATCCCAGTGAGGATGTGAGGGCTGGCTCCTGGCCACTGGAGATTGATGCTCCTTAAGTACCAAAGAGATGTGGGTACCTTCATTTATTGTTCAAGTCCCGCCAGGGCAAGCCCAGGAATTAACTGTTCATAGAAATAAAAAACTTCCATGAATAAAGGAGCTTTGGGCCTCTTAGAATGGAGGAAAGCCTGGTGAAACAAGTCATTTTATTCTTCTGGTACAATTTATCTTTAGTCCAATTATGAGTAAAATATAGATGTGTTAGTGTGCAAACCAGAAAAGAAGCCAGTGCATTTTTCATTTTCATTTGTGTCTTGGGTTTCAAGGGAACTCTCTACCTGCCCTGTTCTGTAATTCTGTCCTCAGTTTTTCCAGAGAGCCACCAGGAGGGAACTGGCCAGTGGCAGGAGGTGATTGAAGGGGCTGTGCTTTGACCCAGCCCTTCCTTTCTCCTTGCTTTCTGTGCCTTTTTTAATAAAAAAAAAAAGAGGCTTTTTAATTTAAATTTACATGGTGCTGAGCATTGAGAAGTAAAAACTGACTATCTTTAATCCAAACCCAATGCAGCACAGTTTCGTTTTCTTGATGGCTTGTAGGAAGGCAGCTGGCAGGGCTTTGGAGGCGGGCATGTTCCACGTTCCACGTTCCATTTCTGCTGCTTTGCTAGGTATGTGACTTTTATCCAATGCTCAACCCTTTTGAGATTTTTTTTCCCTTGTCCTGAAACCTTGGCATAATAATAATAAGGGTAATAACATCTCTCAGGTGGTTGTCTGCACATAGTAGGTGCTCAACAATGCAAATTCCTTTTACTTTCACCTCCTCCTTACTTCTGTCAGAGAGTGACTACATTGGACAACTGGGGTATAAAGTTTGATCCACTCAACTCTGCAATCTCTCTTACGATGTTTGTGAATATGTTTAAAGTGACCTCAGTAAAATGCGCCCACCTCAATGCCCTCCACCCCTCTTTTTACTGATGCCTGTCCTAGCATCTGGTTTCATCA
>VMDO01002272.1:107125-173579 GCA_007922755.1 Pedetes capensis
TTTTTTAGTTTTTGAAACAGGGTCTAAGTTATGCAGACTGCCTCTGGTCTCGACCTTGCAATCCTCCTGCCTCTGCCTCCTGAGCCACTGGGATTACAGGCTTGCGCCACCGCACCCGGCTATTTCTCCTTCTTAATAGGCTGGAAGGTCTGAGGAAGCTGGTTCAAGCTTGTGATGTCACAGAAGTAGACTTCTAAATAGGGAAGGCTAATGAGAACTCACTTGCAGTTACTAACCTTTGGCATAAGTGTAGCCCATGAAATAATTGTTGTGAAGACAGTTTACTGATGGAGCCCTAATTCCCTTCAAAATTCTGCAGAATACTTCTGTCAGCTTACTCTGTGAGAGACACTGCTCTTCTTTGGTACTTGAGGAAGCTAATGGATTTCTGTGCTTTTTGAGAGAAGTTACATGACTTTTTTTTTTTTTTTGCTAAAGTCTCACTATGAATTTTGCATACCTTTCATTTTTTAAAAAAATTGAAGAAGGATCAGGTGTTAATAAAATTCATCAGGGAGGACTTTTTGTAGGGGACAAATACTGTATGTTGCTTTTACTTGGCTGTTTAATTTCTTCATTACCCCATTAAGTCTAGAAATCTCAGCTTTGCTATTCCAAAATCTTTGCTTTTCCAGGAAAAAACTGTATTCACAAAACTAAAAACAAAAAACAAAAATCCTAATGTTATTTCTTTAGAAGTATGTATTACAGTGTAGTCTTCTAAAGACAGTTGAAAAAGATGAACACTTTCAATAAGTACTCAAAAGGCAATCCCATGTAATTCTCTCACTTATAAATTCATACAATCAAGCCCCCTCCCAAAGAACTACTGATGCAAAAGTAGTTATGAGGGTGGTTATTTTACTACAGAGCATTTCATTTTTAAATTGCTTTTAAATACAAGTGATGCATAACTCCCAGGGTATGAGTAGCTTCCTTAGAGATGATAGCATCTTGGATTTATTTACTGGAAGTAATCCTCTTGAGTTGTTTAAATGATCACTTTTAAAGTTTTCTTTAAGAAATTCCTCCAGAATTCTCATAGATAGAAGTAGGAAAAATTTTTTATCACTTTGCTGATAGGAAAGTCAAAGCTTAGCAATTAGTTCAAGGTCAAATAAAAAGTCATTGGCAGAGTCAGGAACTTGAATCCTAGCATCCCTACTGGTATTTTAGCTCTACCTCATGGGCTTGGATAACTTCTTCAACTCCTGGGTTCTGTATTAATACACAAGTTTTGTGTTTTGAGATGCTAGGAAAAGTTTTTAAATCAAGAATGCTTATAGAAATCATACATTCTAAAATGCAGCCCCAATTATTTCTTTCTATCATTGCCTTTTCAATCCGAATTTTATATTAGTTGCTTAGACTTCAATATCAGGTTTTTAGAGTCTATATATTTTTTGGTCTGAGAGTGCATTAGTGGATTTATATATCTGCTGCCTCAATGAGTATGGCACCAGTAAATGATCTCTCAGGGTATGTGTGGCCTAAACAATAGTCAGTTACCTTTCTTAGCAAACTTCAAAATCCATGCAAACTAAATTTATGCAAATCTAGGTTTGTGGTATGGCTCCAGTCAACCTCAGGTATGCCTGTAACTGCCACATGGAATGTGGTTTACACCTGATGTTTTATGGAGCAATGCAGCACACGTGGCGGCACCTCCAGTGGTGCTTAAAGGTACAGCAGGGATATGAAAAGGTCACACAGTGCAAAGTCCTGCAAACACGGAGCATTAGGGAGAATCAGTATATTTCCAATCATAGTAATCTATAAATATTCGTTTCTTGTCTTATGTTTTATTATTACTATTTTTTGAAGCAGGGTTTCATTTTGTATCCCAAGCTGGCCTGGAACTCACTAAGTAGCCTTGGCTGGCCTCAACCTCACAATTTACCTGTCTTAGCCTCCTGAGTGGTGGGATTTCAGGGGTGTGTCCCCAAGCCTAGCTTTTTTCTTTTGTATCCTCTTTAATTTGATAACATGTATACTGAAAGAAGGGAAAGATTTGGATAGTCACTGAACAAACCAGGGCAACACATGGGGAAAAATATGTCTAAGGACCACCTTGATTTAAGGCAACTATTAAAATGACATTAATAAAAACTAGTGGCAATATGGGAAAAGAGTCCAACATAATTTTACGTAAAGAAGGAGATAAAAAATCAAATGCACACTGACTGCAACTATGCAAAAAAAATTAAAACTATGCTTGCAATTATGCCAAAATAAGAAAGTATACAAAATGAAGAGTCTTGGGATCATGGGTAATACTTTCTTTCGTCCAAAATTTTTGGAGAAGGGTTTTGTATGCTCCTAAGTGAAATGTAACCAGAGACCCAAAGGGAATTGTCATCCCTCTAGCACTGATAGGTAAGGCTCAGGGAGGAAAGCTGGAATGATTCTTTCGAGATCACAAAATGAATCACAAGGGGCAGAACTGTGTCGTGAAAGTCTAAAAGAGTGGGTGAATATAAATTGTCAGACGGCTCTTCTAGAGGGGCATACAGTGACCCTGGAGATCTGCCAATGTCTTAGGATAAACTAGCTCTATTGCACAGTTCAGCAGGGACTTCACACTGAGAAGAAAGGTCAGCCCCTGTAGGACAGCTGGCGGAGTGACATTTTCAGAGCACAGCCATCTACTCCTGTAACAGAAAGCTGCCCAACAAATGCTGAAGTGATAGACTTTCTGGTTTTGTGCCAGGTGTGGAAATTTTCAAAGGTGGTGGGCACAGAGGCAATTCCAGTGCACGGTGAAGACTTAACTTATTATGAGTAGCACTCATAGCCGATGTGAGGGCTCAGAACATACTGAGCAACACAAGTGCAATGCCTGGTTTTGCTGGTCACCTTACAGTTGTCCAGTCAGCTGGTCCTGGCCACTGAGTACTGTGTAGTGTCTCAGAGACTTGGAAATTGATATTTATCCAAGAGTGGGCAAATGCCCATTTTCACAGGTTAGCTTTTGGGTGAGTATGTTTATGATCATGTATTTTCTCTCTTCCTCTCTCCTTCAACACACACACACACACACACACACACACACAGACACTTCAACACAAGCACACACACAAATATATATATATATATATTTATATATATATTATATATATTATATATTATATATTATATATATATATTATATTATATATATTACATATATATTATATATTATATATATATATAATATACATATATTATATATATATATTAGTACTGGGGGTTGAACCCAAGGTCTCGCTCTTGTATGCTTTGCAAGTGCTGTACCACTGAGCTGCACCCTCAGCCCATTTTTTTACTTTTTGAGACAGGGTATTGCTAAATTATGCAGACTGCCTTTGGTCTTGAGCTTGTGATCCTCCTGCCTCCTGCCTCCACCTCCTGAGTCACCACGATTACAGGTGTGTGCCACTGTGCCGGGCTAATCATTTTTCTTTTTGAGGGAAGAATATATTTTCCAGTTCACCTATCTGAACTTGTTCTTTTCTTTATTGTGTATATCTTGTCTTTATGAACAGGAAATCTTTCTCAGTTTTTACTGTTACATTATTTCCTAGCATAGTCAAGATTGTAACCAATCTCCTTGATACATCAGGGAAGCATTATAAAGGACCTTTCCTAATGTGAATCCCTTGAAGAGGGTTGTGGGTGTTCAACTGCACAAGTCTTGCACCTAGCACACACCCATGGGCTATGCAGCACAGCAGCCCTGAGTAAAATACCCTATGCCTTCATGTGCATTGCACAATGAGGATGGTAGTGCCTATATCATGGAGTTGTTGGGGGAATTAAACAAGTAAAAAAGCCTTTCAAACAGGGCATGTTGTTGCTAGGTGCTGTCAAGTTGGGACTCATAGCAACCCTATGTACAGCAAAATGAAACACTCCTTGAAACACTCCATGCCCGGCACTATGTCAGTGCTTCTCTACTATTCATAGGGTGTTCAATGGTAGACTGCTTCAGGAGTGGGCAGCCGTATCCTTCTCCCAAGCCTACAGCACCTGGTGTTCCCAGGAGGTCTCTCATCCAAGGACTAACCAGGCCTGACCCTGTTTAATTTCTGAGATCGGACAGAATCAGATGCCAGGGTGGTACAGCTGCAAACAGAACAGGGTCTAGTGCATAAAAAGTGCTATGTAGATGTGTATTGTTATTAGTCTTTTCTTAAAAGTGGTCTAAGATCAGGAAAGATGAAGATAAACATTGGGTTAGTAAGCTTTACCTTGAGGTCTCTATCATTTATATTTACTTTTTGTGAAAATCTAGGCCACAAGATTGATCACTTTGAAGGTTTACCTTAATGAATGAGGCTGGGTAGGATTATTTGCAAAGTTAGGGACATTCAGATAAAGGATTTAAGATACATGGCTAGTCTTAACTCCTTCTTATAGGAGTAGAATAAAAGTTTAGCATCCTTAACAAAGTAATACATCTTTTTTTTTTTTTTCCACTACTGGGGTTGAACCCAGGGCCTTGTGCTTGCATGCTCTGCAGGTACTGGACCACTGAGCAGCACCCTCAGCCCATTTTTTTTTTTTTACTTTTTGAGACAGGGTCTCGCTAAGTTACACAGACTGCCTCCAGTCTTGAACTTGTGATCTTCCTTCCTCCATCTCCCGAGCCACTGGGATTACAGGCGTGCACCACCGCACCCGGCTTTACATCATTCTTTCTTGACACAAAAAATTGGAATAATTTAAATCCATGCTTCTTGACAGCCACAGTACATACCAGATTCCTCTGGAGGGCTGGCTGGAGGCTCCAAGTACTAATTTCTAACAAATTCCCAGCCATGTTGCTGCAGTTGCTCCATGTTTGAGAAGACAAGCCCTAAAGAGCATCTTCAGAATTCTCCCTCAAAGCCCAAGACCTGTCCTGGGAGCACAGTGAGCACTAGGAAGGCGACCTTTTCAGGACTCTGGCTAGAGACAAAGGAAGCGGTGCACAGCTCAGAGCTGCGTGCTCCCTGGAGGCCCCTCTCGCAGCTCTGTGGCAGCAGCCAGCACCAAGACTGTCCATGGACAGTGGGCCACATGGCACCATGGCTTGGTCAGGGCCACAACTGTCTATGCCATCCCTGTGTCCTAGCATGCAGCAAACACACACACACACACACACACACACACACACACACAGAGCTAAAAATAAGTCTGTGTGAAATGAGTGAAATAGTTTAGATCATTTCCATCAAAACAATCTTCCTTTTTTCAAAAGCAATGTCCTGTCTTCCCTTAAAGTTATTTCACTTCATAATAGAGAAAACAAAACTTAATTTTGTTCATATAGTTTCTTAAAAAACAACAACAACAGAAAGATTCCCTGTTTAGTTCTCTTTCCTAAAAACTGGAAGAAAGTTGCAAGACCCCTGCTTCCCCTGACCTGGTTCTGCAGACTTATTGCTGCTCTTTTCTGAAGACCACATGGGAAGAAGGATCTTGGGAACAGGGCAGGTCAAGACCAAAAAATTCTTTAGAACTACCAAAGGCATAAATGGGAAAAGGACCTGGCAGCCCACTCCCAAAACAATCCTGGAACAATCAGCCATCAAGAATCCTATGAATATCAGAAAAGCACTGTCAGATACAGGGCTGGGCAAGGCACAGTGTTGGGGAGAGTTCCATTCTGTCGTACACAGGGTTGCTATGAGTCAAACGCAACTGGACGGCACCTAACCACAATACCGTATCCAAATATGTGTGATATATTGTATACTCACACACAGTCATAGGCAGAAGGAGAGCATCTCTCTGGTGCTTGGTTTGCTGAGTGAGAGTGGGCATGGTGTTGAGGTGGGATCAGACGGGGATGACAGAGCAGTCAGGGACTGGACGGCCATGCTCAGCAGCCCCCAGGCCCAACTGTGGAGTTTGCACTTTATTCGGGACAATGAGAACCATTAATTCTCTCTACTTCTGGGGTGTCCTCACTAAGCTAAGCAGTGTTGGGGCCCACTGGTGAAAGCTACTGTTGTTCATGGAAGTCCTAATGCCAATGGCACAATTACATACCAAGTTCCTTGGAGTTTGAATAGAAGAGTAAAATTATTCAATTATATAAAAAAGTTGGTACCTTTTTAAAAAATGCAAAATTTTTAACCTTTTAGATCTTAAATTCTTGAAAATTTAAGAATATCTAACCATGTCTTCAGGCTCCAATTAGAATTTTTGATTAATGGAATCCATCAACTGATGCACCATCATTCATTTTTTTTTTCTGGGACTAATCTCATAGTTCACAAAAATGAATGTGTCTGTGTCAATTTCGGGAACACACTGTAAAGACAGAAGCTGGGAGTGTAGGGAAGTGATAATTGGACAACCCCTGACTGGAAGAAAACAACTTCTATGATTAGTGTTTTTCAACAACAAAAATTCATTAATTATTCACTAATTATACAAATGAGATAATTTTGTTAGAAAACATGATGAATGAATTTTTCTATTCAGATCATCCAGAACAAAGCCGAGATGGTACAAGCTCTCACCATTTCTTTCATAAGTCATTTATTCACGGACTTTAAGAATGAGATCATCTGATCAAAAAATACGCTGACGAAGAATAAATAACAATTGTACTGAATGGTCATTTGTGTGTGTGTGTGTGTGTGTGTGTGTGTGTGTGTGTGTGTGTGTGTGTGTGTTTCCTAGATCACAAGATAGGAAGGAAATGGTCCTCTGATTAGGGGTAGACCGTGTGCAAAATTAATGACTAAAAATGGAAATGACAGAATTATAGAGTTGTTTTGGACAAAAGGAAGGAAACAATGGAGCATTAAGAAAAAAAAAGAAAGAAAAGAAAAGCAGGTTTGCAAGAACTGCATTTCTGTCAAACCTTATATATGCAGTGTCAGAATAAGAGACACGTTCCAGGGGCAGGGATCAGAGAGCGATGCCCAGTAGAGAAGAAAAGACATGATTGCAAAGTCTGGAAAGGGAGTGAAGGAAAAAGCACAGCTACGGACATGAGAAGGTCAGGGCAAGGGCAGAGCACAGGCAGCTAGGCTCAAAGTCAGCAGCAGCAGCAGAAGGGAGGTCTACTCTCCAAACGCTCTCTGGAATTTAAGTATCAAAATGAGAGATAAAATGTAGCGTGGTCTGCTGTTTCATTTGTTATTTTTATTAGATTTTTCAATTTGTAACATAAATCACTTTAGTACAAATATTTCTAGCCACAACTGTTTTTCAGAGTCCTTCTGACTATAGATACTGAGTCATCCAGTGACCAATGAGCTCACCTGCAGGGTTCATTAAACAAAACCACAGCGGTGGCTTCAGGATGGATGGGCTGGGAAGCTAGATGCCTGACTACGGACGAGGTTCATAATCTCCAGGGCCATCTGCGGGGAGATGACAAACTGAAACAGGCCCAGACCTGCGAGATGAGCTGTAGGAAAACATGGAGGCACTTTGTGGATGTGCAGGTTAGGACAGGGGTCCCCAGCAGCCAGGCTGTGGGCCAGTACCCAGGTGAGTGGTGGGCAAGAAAATGGGGCTTCACCTATATTTACACGATAAATGCAATGTGCTTAAATCATTCCAAACAAACACCCCTCTACCCTTAGTCCATGGAAAAACTGTCTTTCATGAAACTGGTCCCTGGTGCCAAAAAGGTTGGGGTCCACTGGTTCAGGAGATTTCAAAATCCACTCTGCAAACTTGAATAGCTGTGCCATGCTGCATTCTGGAAAGTAGTCATAAGGCTCATGGGAGCCACTTTTGAAGAATTAGGAAGCCCCTGGCATAAATATCCTTCCATAACAGTCTGTTGGACCTTTGAACTACACACTTTTCTCAAAGGAATATTCTGGCTTGGTTAGTATGTTTCACTTACCAACACAAGACACGTTAGAAGGAGCGATAAGAAGCACTGTAACTAGGAAGACAGTTACAGGGGCAGATGGATGAGCCCAAGACTGGAGGCTGTAGACCCACGTTCTGATATTGCCTATGATGCAACATAAATGGGTGAGCCCAGACTAACCACTTCCCCACTCCATTGTCATGGTGGTGGTTGTTGTTAGGTGCTGTTGAGTCAGGTCTGACTCATAATGACCCTATGTACAACAGAAGGAGACTCTCCCCGGCACTGTGCCATGCCTAGCACTATGTCAGTGCTTCTCTGCTATTCACAGGGTATTGAGGACTGATTGTTTCGGGAGTGGGCTGCCAGGTCCTTCTCCTAAGCCTACAGCACCCGGTATTCCCAGATGGTCTCCCATCCAAGGACTAACCCAGTCCTGACCCTGCTTAGCTTCCTGAGATCTGACGGGATTAGATGCCAGGGGGTATGGCTACAGGCTCCCTACTCCGAGAATCACTAATTTTGACTGAAGTAGAAACAATATAATGGAACCCTTTCATCACACAAACCTTGTCTGCACACCTGGGTTGCTCTGGGAGAGGCAGCATGATATACACAGACATCCCTCCCTACTCAGGGCTTTTGGGAATGGGTTCCACAGAGCATCATTTTAAAACCACTACATTCAATTATATTCCAAAGGTCCTTCCAACTCTGATGTCTGCAGTTCTTATGTTGATCAGATGAACCTAGTTCATAAAAATTAAAACCCTCCCTCCTCCACCCCGAAGGGTTGAGTGGGGCTCTTTCCAGGTTGTATTCCAACTGGCTGAGTGTACTCGTAAGCACTATTGTCTCTGGGACTTCCATGCATCACATCATTTCACTTGTTCGTGCCTGTCAGCTCACGCCATTTCAATTATGCATTTATCTTCTCATTGACTAAACATGCTCCCAGCACCCCTTTTCTCAGATTAAAAAGGAAAAAAAAATGGGCCACTTGAAAATGACTTACATCTATACATTTTTTTCCAACTTGAAAAATCCTGTTTTTTTTTACTGCATATAAGGATTACAAGCCATACATAAACATCTTAAAATAAGGATGTATGGTGGTGTTTCAGATATTTGTTGAACTGGAGGAGGCAAAGCTCATGGTCCTCTCTTGGGGATCATGGGTTTTAATTGAGCCTTGTGAGTTGCATCACCATCTGGAAAAGTGGGCGGGGAAGAGCGGGGCGCTTGCTTACTAGTGTGCCGGTACTTTTTGCTCACTGGGATGGCAGGTTGGCAAGAGTGGAAGGCAATAAAAGACAGTCCTGAGTAGGTAGACACATCTGTACTTCCTTCCGCTCACAAATATCTGCCCTCCTGATCTTATCAAGTAGGAATTTTAACATTTTAGTTTGAATGATTCTCTTTTAAGGTACCTGAACTTCCTGGAGGATTTACGATTAGCTGTCAATGATAACTTACTGTCCATCATTGAAATCTGATTAACAATTGTTGTTGTTGTTGTTGTTAGGTGCCGTCAAGTCGTGTCCAACTCATAGCGACCCTCCTAGGGTTTTCAATGGCAGATTGTTTCGGGATTGCCTTGGGAGTGGGTTGCCAGGTCCTTCTCCCATTTTTGTGGTGCGGGGAATTGAACTCGGGACCTCAGAGACTGCAGAGCAGTGCTCTACCAACTGAGCTAAATCCCAGCCCGTGATTAACAACTAGGTTCAATTAGTGTTCAAGGCGGAAACTGTTAGGCAGAAGAGGTGAGCAGAGCTGCCCAGGCCCATGTTCACACCTATTTCCCTTTTACCTTAAGGGTCTCACATGTATAATGGGTCACAAACTGGGACCCCAGAGGCTGGGCACAGACCAGCTTGTTTTGTTTGATTACAAACCATCTAAAAATATTAAAATCATAAGCATTTAAAAAGTAGGAGATTAATTTTATTTCTTGAAAAACTAGTTATGTGGTCACCCCAAGCCCATTTCCAACAAGATGGCCATCAGCTGGACTGGTCAGTACTGCCCCCTATAATGGGGCCAGCTCAGGCCAAGCAGCCACTGTCTCTTTTCCCCCACATAACCCTGCTACCCTGATTTCTGTTTTGGGCCGATCATTGGAGGCATTTGTATCTGTCCCCTCAGGAAAGACTGACTTGCTTAGAATCACTAGAACTCAGTTCCCCTCAAATCCAAGGGATCCTACAGCTAATCAGTCTATGAGTATTAACATCTACTCCCGTCACCCACTCAGCTAAGTACCTGCCATTTATAAAGCTCTTATTACCCGCCATGCTCTTGGCTAAGCATTTATATTTAGGAACTTAATTAATTCTCCCAACTCCTTTACGAAGTACATACTATTTTCCTATTGTATAGCCAAGCAGCGTGAGGCTCAGAGAGGCTGGTTAATTTCCCCAAAGTAATATGGTTACTACACGGCCATCGCCTGTTCTCACTCGGATTTCTGACTGTAAAGGCCCTGATTTTACACACTGTGTGAGAGCAGCAAGCAAACATTCTGTGTTACAGTCACAAAGCTGAGCACATGGCATGGCAGGGGGACCTGGCACCACTGAAATGCACTAGAGTATCTGCTAGTGTCCTGCAGGAAGTATGCAGAGCGTTCAGCAGCAAGCCGGTAGAAATAACCAAAGCAAAGACGTCATGACCCAAGCCCATTTCCAAGTCACCACTTGGGAAGTGTGAGCTGGTGGGAAGAGTATCAGACAAAACAGTGGTGGTCCTGGATTCTACTCCCAGCTCTGACAAAGGTGAAGCAAGACACCCAGCTCTGCAGAAGTGCCCCCGTTCAAGGCTCACAACAGATGCCTGAACCAGATGGGGTTGTTCCATTGCACAGAGGAAGAAACAAGCTTGGAGAACTTAAATTGCTTACTCCAAATCTTCTGCACTGTAAGTAGCAAAGTCAAGAGTAGAAACTAGGAAGATGGATTCCTACTTTAGCTGTCTGGCCCGCCTCTGGGTCACTCTTTGAAGAATGACCCCTCTACATTTTCTGGCCCAATACCTTACATTTTAGGACCCTGTCAGAGGATTCTGAACTTAAGACATTAGGTTTGTCTTTTATGTTTTCCCTGGAATCAGGCAATGCTTAGGGAAATCAGTACATTAAGCTGAAATGCTTGAAGTTAAAAAAGCAAAACTTTATAGAGTCTACATTGTGCATTTCCAAGGAAAACACAAAGTAAGATACTTTGTGCTACCGTGGGTTTGCCCCCTAAATCATCAGTAGTTTGGAATTATTTTTATATTCCTTGAAATAAACAGGGAATATTATAGAATAAAACATAAGGTGATCCTATTTTCATTCCAATAACTTTTCTTCTTTTTTTTATGGGCAAAGCCCATGATCTCGCATCTGATAACTTTTTGATTTAAACTGATGGAAAAACTCTCCCCCTTCTTTGTACAGTATTTGTTGATGATAAATAGCTTGGCAGACAAGATAGAATTGATTGGACTATGTAATGAGCCTTTGGTTATGCCAATGCTGATTTCAGATAGACAGCAAATAAATCCGACTTTTTTTCATTTAACCATTTGTCTTCAACCAGTTTTTTGTGAGGAAGCCTCTAAGGAGCCTCCATTACCGTTGAGTGTAACCACACATCACAATTGCCTCTGAGTGTCAGGGTCTCTCCAGAGGGGGTTTCTGCTCTTGCTGATCAAGCATAGAGTTCCAGGAAGGAACCAGGGAAACTGATACACACAATACCAGGAGAAAGGGTCTCCTACTTTGTAAGTCTGAGAGGTAAATGGGATGTGAATTGTATCTAAGCTACCAGACTGATATGGTCAAGAAAGCACTGGCCAGGTGGTCCTGAGGACAAGCTAGCGACACATAATACCCTCATCTTTTTACTATTTATGAGTCTGAGATTCGAGCCCGCTGCTCAGATGGTGGTAGGACCATGCTGTCTGTTAGCACCAGAAGGAAGCTGGGTATCTTTTCCATTAATCTGCTTTTCTTATGCTTCCATTTTTATTTCATGCTAGCCTTTATTTCCTTTTTAGGATCCATTCCCACAGGGCCACGAGGGTAGACCTGAAATCCTGCTCAAATGCTTATGTGCTGTTGCAGACATGAGGTAGTGGCTCTGGTCTGTCTCTTCTTTTATCCCTAGAAAATATCACAGAAATTCTAATGTCCACAGCTTTCTGCTCAGGGTTCTCTTGCAAGTTTAAAAATAAACTCTCAGAAAGGTTTTAGGCTAAGAAAAGTGTGGGTTGTCTCCCTCCACAATGCTTCCTGTGCCCGATAGAAGCCACCATGAGGGGAAAAGTAAGTGGTTGTCAAAAAAGACCTTTTAACCTTCATTTTATATGTTTTGCTTGGGAGGGCGCTTGTTTCTAACAATGCCTGGGGGCCAAGAAGGAAATAAACAGTTAAGGAGTGCTTGTGGAAAAGTTTATCCCTGTGAGCGGCCAATAAATAAATGTTGGGCAATTATACTAATTCCTAGTAGAGGGTGATTTTATGTAATTAGAATACTGGGGCCAAGCAGCTTCTTGACCCATTTATGGTAACGAATGATGGTGTAGAGCTCTGTAGGGTGAAAGAAGAGTCAGACAAGACATTAGTGCCCTTTGTGTCTAACCAGGGACTCTGGGCAACTCCTTCACCTTTTTAGATCTCTTAAGTTCCTTTTAACTAAGTTGGAGGTGGAAGGAAGGAAGATTGTGAGCAATTAGCTAATTAAAATGGCACACATGGTTTCCATTTAATAAAGGAATTTTACCTATTTCTTCTTGGATAAATTCTAGAAGATGGGAAGAGCAGATTGTTACTGACAAATAAGGAAACTGATCACACAGCTACCACATGGAATCGAGCCACATTGCAAACTTGAATCTTTAAAGGCCCTGTTAGTTATAAATGGCTGTAGTTTTCTTGTTTTCTGTATCATTACACTGGATGTCTATGAATTCTAGTTTTTAGATTTCTGGGTAAGGCCCAGCCAAAGAATGTTACATTGTTGTCAGTGCTTCTCTGCCACCCATAGGGTTTTAATGGCTGTTTTTCTCAGGATTGTTTAAGGAGTGAGCTGCCAAGTCCTTCTTCCACTTTTGCAGTGCTGGGGATTGAACCCAGGGCTTCAGAGCACACACAACAGCACTCCACCAACTGAGCTAAACCCCAGCCTGGCCTGAAGACTTGTTGTTGTTGTCAGGTGCTGTAGAGTCAGTATCCAACTCATAGCGACCCTCATAGGGTTTTCAATGGCTGACTGTTTCGGGATTGCCTTGGGAGTGGATTGCCAGGTCCTTCTCCCATTTTTGCAGTGTGGGGAATTGAACTCAGGACCTCAGAAACTGCAGCGCAGTGCTCTACCAACTGAGCTAAATCCCAGCCCAGCCTGAAGACTTAGAAATACAAATTATCAGGGCCCACCTCAGGTCAGACTCCTAAAGCCCTGGTGTGAGGCCAGGCACTCTATCCTAACAGGCCCTCCAGGGGCAGCTGGGAACAGCTGCTCTGCCTTACACTCATTCCCCTGGCAACTGGCTGGCCCTTGGCAGTTCCTCACCTTACTGCTCTGAGGGATATGCAGCTCCAGCTCCGAAACCAATCAGAGCCACAGCATTTTATTAAACCCATTTTTGCAATGCTTGAGCCTGTAATTGTATCCTTCATTAATCACAATATTCTATAATTTTATGTTAGTCTTTGTTACTTTCTTCAAGTCTACTTGTTGTTGTTAGGTGCCGTCGAGTCGGTATCCAACTCATAGCGACCCTCATAGGGTTTTCAACGGCTGACTGTTTCGGGATTGCCTTGGGAGTGGATTGCCAGGTCCTTCTCCCATTTTTGCAGTGAATTGAACTCAGGACCTCAGAGACTGCAGCGCAGCGCTCTACCGACTGAGCTAAATCCCAGCTCTCAAGTCTATTAGGAATTTGAAAACATTTTATAAAAAGAAGCTATCTGGGTCCAGCATAGGATAAATCTTGTAATAAAATATTTATTTACATATTAATTAATTAATGCATATATTCATTCATTTGGGTCTTTTGGGGCAGGATCTCACTGTGTAACCCAGGCTGGCCTCAAACTTTTGATTTTTCTGCCTCCATTTCCCACCTGCTGAGATTACAGGTGTGTAGCAACATACCCAACAAAAAGAGTAATTTAAAATAGTTGAATTTGCTACTTATTCAAGGTGGTTAATACTCTAAATATCTTGATAAAGGTACTTGACCATCTACCCCCCCATTCTCACCCCTAAAATCTCAGTAATTTCAGAAGGAAATTCATATTTATGACAGATTTATTTCTAAATAAGACCCTCTTCTCTTCCAACCAGGAAAGAATATTTTCATAATAAAAATGATCCAAAATAAACATGTAAGATTTCTCTTTAGTATTTATTCTAGAAAGCCAAAATAGTATTCATTGATTATTTTTGACATTATTTTTATGTTAAATGTCTGGGGTTTAGCAGCATTGAGATTTCATTTCAATACTTTCTCTTTGATTAATTCCTATGCTTGAGGTTTAAAAACTCTGAGGATTTCTGATGGAAAATATGGACTCTGCTCTCAATATGATACATTTATATTTAAATGACTGTATGAATATACATAGCTATGTACATCTTATTTGGCACCTATTACTTTAGGATATAAAACTAAGTTAAGATGCTTTTATATGCATCCCAAATAAATTTTGCCAACAAAATTTCACAAGCTATTTCTTTCAAAAATAAAACTTTATACATTTCCAAAATTCACTCTTTTTTTCCATGTTGAAATAATACGGAATCATCTTTTACCCCCCTGAATGAGGGCAGCCAGTGAGGACAAAATCCACATAACTGTGCACAGCTTTCATGATTAATTTGCTTATACAAGCAGGACTGTGGGCTTTCTGTGGAAGTCCAAGACTTGCAAATCACCTGACTGGAAAAATGGCATATTGCTGGCACAGCATTTGTAGAGCGACAGTTCCTGATGGACAGATTTAATGAGATCAGAAGACTTCTGCCTGTCCATGCACTCCCGTTATTTTATTTATCTGTCTTAGATTTTCTTTTGGTACCACTTACTGAAAAAGCTATTTGCAATGATACAAAAATTGACAGACAGATTTCTACCATGTTTCTAAAAAGAGATAGATTGAACATAAAGATTCTTAAGGGATAGGGTACAGCTCAGAAAAAACTAAAGATTCTTGACAAATCATAGGGCAATAGAGTTTTAATTTTATGACATTTAATATGTATGAAGAGCTTCATCATATATATAAGCTCAGATCTATGAGACAAAAAAATATTCCTTTTCTGGAAAACAAAAGTATTTTATGTACAAATGCACAATGTATTTGTTGATCTCTTAAACTTAGGATTTAAAAAAAGTTTTATAAAGACTAATTATAATGTTTTCCCAAATATTTTACAGAGGAGTGTCAATGTTGTCATTGTTTCAACCTAGGATTGGCTCATAACTCAACACCAAATAAACCTCCCAAACAAGGAAGGACTATTCCTATTGCCATTGGCAAGCACCAAATCCAACTCATATTCCTAATCACACATCTTCTGAAGCACATTTTGATGTGAATGACTGAGCAACCCTGGCTCACTGCCAATGGTACCACCTCGTGTGGTGGCACTGGAAGGACATGGTGACCACAGAGGCAGAGGACAACTTTGAGCAAAGGGAACCCACCTTCATTTGATCAGTAATGAAAGTGCAATTTTCTGAAGCAGCAGGAAACTTGGTTCTCCTTTTTCTTTAAGATTCCTTAACAGTTAATAAACATGTTTAATCACAACATAATAAATTCTGTGAAAGTTACCATGAGTAAAAAGAACAGTAACTTCCTTAGGTTTCTTACCCAAAGATCTCAATATATAAAGTAGTTTTCTGAACACCAAATTTAGTTAAAACACAAAGATTTAACACATACACAGAGAGAGAGTGAGCTTAGAGGAGTAGGATAGTAGAGAACACACACACACAAAAGTAAGAATTTATCTTCTACAGGATTAAAGTAGAAACTAAAAATCACTAGCTTTTCCTTTTAATAGAGAAATGTGTGTATATTTGTGTTATTTCAGGCAGGTCCACTCTTTTGATTTGAATCACAGGTCTATGGCTACCATCAATGGGAGATGTAGATTGCACGTCCCAAGCAATTAATCTGGCATAGTTAAAATAATAGTTAGTAGTTCAACAGAACACTTGGGCTCCAGCTCCACTTACCTTATTAACTAAACTGATAATTTGGCACTAAGTAACACAGGGCCAACTCCCTCCACTCCTACCCTGCTTTACTCAGAAGCATCAGATTGATGATAAGGCAACAAAAATGCAGAGGTAATTACATGAACTCTGTAAGACCAGCAGCTGTAAGATCACGCACTTCCATGGCGATGCCTCTGTTTGGCTTTTTTTTTTTTTTTTCCCAGGAGACCATTTCAGTTGCCTCCATTATTCCAACAAACAGGTCTCTCAACCTCTTCCTGGCTGCTACCTTCTGGTGGCTATTTCCTTCTACTCAAAAATACACACAATGTTTCCTTTAACACAATCACTATGATATAAAATATGGCATGATTAGGAAGCTGTCCAAATTCAGCTTGTCTTTCTGTACATTACTGATTGCCTTTTTCTAATCTCTTCACCTGCTCAGATCTCTTTGAATTATCACTCTATCTTCACCAGAGTTTACATCGCCCTCCAATTTGGTGCCATGTGCACGTTAGATAGTTGTGCAGTAATCTTGTCTCCTTGATAATTAACAAAGATGTTAAGGCAAATGCCAACTCAGTGTCCAGGGCTGGCTCCCTTCCACCACCTGCTACGCCATTGTTTATGGTCTAACAAGCAGGTTTCATTTCACTTTATGGGCCCATATAACACACAAGCTGGAGGTTTCTCAAATTACAGACAGTGTTACAGATTACTAAGTGACCTCTTCTTTTTGCTTTTTAAAATCACCTCTAAATTTACTGTAGACAATCTAAGCAATTAAATTGGGCAAGATATATATTTAAATTTCTCAGTTTTTCAAAATCTCTTATCCTCCTCCCTCTAACCACATTCATTGTTTTACAAGACACATTAATGGTAGTGTTTAGCAGTTTTTAAATAATATGCTTTTTTGTTCTTATCTAAATCTTTTTCTTCCAAAATCATCATTGTTGTTTTGACTCATCAAGTGGCACCTTTTATTTTCCAAAAATTCTCTTATCTTGCTCTAGCTTTATTTTTCATCACTCTGACATATAGAACATACATGTTGGCATCATGCAGGAGTCAGCTGGGAAGAGGCATCATGGGGATGCTTAGCTGCTCTCAAAATCTATCTCATTCACAGGCCTCAGCCTCAGTTAGACAGGCTAATACAACTGTCAGGGGAGGGCTGGACACCCTTCAACACTTTTAGGCTTCCCTTGTCACAGATCTACAGGGCAACAATAGAAAATATACTTAAGTATTCACTTACCTGCTTTTGATCAACAATTATTTCGAGGTCTTCATCACTGCTTAGTTTTCCATATCCTTGTTCTTTACTTTTCTTGTGAAAGAATAATTTTAAATCATCATTTAGTTTCTCTCCATTAATAATGTTCATTTTCACTTAATACTTTTTAAAGATAAGTCTTAGCTATGTTCACTAGTCATAATGTATCATTCTCGATCAGTCTCCCATATACAACAAATGATTTTTATTGTTAAATTGCCGCCTTATAATTATTCTTTAAGTATATGTTTAGCCTCTCCCATCCAAACTATGCCTGTAATCTTTTTCCTCAATATTCTTATGCTTCTCGTTCATTCTGTAGTTTCAGAAAAGACTCTTTAACACTTTAAGATAAATAAGCATGTACTTGAAGAATCTTAGCACATTTTTCTTAAGGACAGAAACTTCATTTAGAATTACACTATGCTTAAGGCTTCAACTAGTAAATATTTTATTTTACTGATGTATAGTTTTAAGAATAAGAGAAATTACACAACTCAGACAATGAATCTTTAGATTTTCAATGTTATTTATAAATCAGATGAATACTAACACTGGATAAAAACAGCACAAGTAATGTTTAGAAGATGAAGTAAATTTCAAAATTAAGTAGTATAAAAAGTTGGGAGAATACAGACTATCTTTAAGAATGCACCTTATTAGCATTTTGTTATTATTATTATTTCTGGTCCCAATAACCACTTCCCATTTATCTCCCCCATAGCAAATTCTACAATTACAAGTTCTAAAGCTGGAAAAGGTCATAGATCATGACAATCATTTTACAGTAGTGCTATAGGACAATGAAATATATCTGAGTCCCTTCTTTTTCTCTCAGTGCAACAGCTGATGGAAATACTAGAAATGTCATGCTATTCTTTGTACTAGTAACAAATAAACAACAAAAATCACTACATAGTTAGCTATAGTCCAAGTTTTTTTTTTAAATCCTTGCTTTTGATATTAACTACATTGACTAGAATTAAGAGAATTACACATAATTTATACTTGAATCTACTGTGTCATATTACGACCCCATCCTAATATGGAGGAGGAGTCATGTCTTTACAATGTGGGACACAATTCTTATTTTCTTTTTCTTTAAGAACATCTCCCAAACCAGATATCCATATACCCTCCACCTCCTAAACATAGCTCCTATTTTTATGCTTTTTACTGTAATAAAGAGATCTGAATCTTCAAGTATTAGGATGCATAAATAAAATCCAAATTCTCATTCATACATTAATGAATTTAGCCACTTATAAGAGAACAGATGGCCACAGTACTTCTCTCCATTATGATTCATGTCCTCATTTGAGGTTCCATTTCAGGATTGATGGAAAACCAAAAGAACAAGTTTGGTTTCAGTCAACTGACTTCCTTCCCATCCCTTTGCTTTTGGATCCTTTTAGTCCACTGGTTGCAGTGAGATATTGTCCAGAGACCCTCTAATGCAAAACATTTAGAAATGCCTTTCCAGATATTGATCTGAATACGTACCAAGTAGCTCATTTGCATGACTCGATTTCTGGACAAAAGGACATTAAGTAGAGATGGAATGTGAGTCCTTCCATCCATTTCACTGTCAGACATCCCAGAATTCTTTGCACCAGCGGCAGTGGTTTCATTGCCAGAACTTGCTGACCAGAGCACCACAGATCTTGCCCAGCAACAGTATTAATAATGTATGACAATAATTGAAGTACTCCTGAATTATTGTCCTGACTTTATAAACATTGTAAAAATTTTGCCTAGCACAAAAGTCATTGAAACAAAAATTTCTTTCCCTAATTTTTATCCATGCACTTTTATGTTCCCTGACTGCTGTTCCTATTTAATGCTTTTTAAAAACCCATCTATTATTTATTATATATATATTTTGTATTCAGTCCTACGTATATGGACTACTAGCCTCTTTGTCATAAAAGCTCTTAATTTCTCCCTTTTATCCCCTCACCCCAGACGTTTATGACAATCACTGCTGAGACACGATGTCAGCACTCAAAGAACATAATTCAAAACTGCAATTTCTGCCAATATGAAATTTCATCTCTGCAAGTTAATCCCAACTCCTTATCTGATTTAGTAGTAAATTTTCCTGGGAAGAGGGGTCAGGCAAGGAGATTATGTCCCCAACTATTCTAAACAGAAGTTGGCATTTTCTAGGAGTGGGAGGAGGCATTCAGAGCTCTGAAAAACAGCCCACAAGACCACACAAAGTCAGCCGCCTTACAGTTTTGCTCTAGAATGAAGCAATATTCTCTAGTTTACCCCATAACCCCAGGGGATTAGTCCTTTTCTCGGCCATATAGTCACTCACTTACTGCTTATGTCTAGTGCGAGCATAATCCTCTTTCAAGCACTCAGCTGCCCACTTTGACTGCTTAGCTCAGCCAGCCCAGCCTGGGATCTTCAGCGCTCCTCCCTCCTCCCAGCCGGGGAGCCCTGTCTTCTATCTATGCCCTTTTGCCCGGCACAGAAAAGCAAGTCCATAGCTTCTGCGGGGCCCTTCTTATTAGCCAGAGGACTGAACTACAAGGAGCAAGAGAGCTGATCTCGCCACTGTCCAAGTGTGAGGGGGCCGGGCTTCTGTGGGAGGAGAAGCCAGAGGGTAATCACTTCCTGTGCTCCTCCCACCTCCCTGGCCAGACACTGGAGCGAGGATTGCAACTGAGGCCGAGGTCAGGCCTGCGTGTGGTCCATTTTGTGCACACGGCACTGAGTGCGGCTGAGGAGGAAGCATTAGGGCAAGGGAGCGAAGATGGTGAGGATGGGAAGGTGGAAGAAGTGAGGGAAGAAAGCAAGGGAATTGCCACTGCTGACAGTGCCTGGCTCCCTGGGGGAAGCTTTCACCTCAGGGTGGCTGCGCAGTCTCCAAACTCCAAACACAGTGTCTCCATCTTCCCACGTCATTTGGAATCTTTTCTGACTAACCTAAGGAAGAGTTATGCAGTTCCTTGTTAGTGGGGATAACTTTAAACACTGTTCAGTTAGATGTGTTTGTGCAGGTTCCGACCGTCTCTTCCTGACCCTATCTACCTCCTGTTTTCCTACTGCTTCGCTCTGTCCTCCATAAAAGTAGAAAGGTGAGCTTGGTCACTTGAACTGAATAAACCACTACACTTACAAACTGCATGGTGCCGTTAGGTGCCCTGGGGTTGGACTCCTAGTGACCCTCATAGGATTTTCAATGGCTGATTGTTTCAGGAGTGGACTACCATGTCCTCCTCTCGTTTTGGCGGTGGTGGGGATCGAACCAGGGTCTTCAGAGAGTGTAAAGCAGCGCTCTACCAACTGAGCAAAAAAGTAGTAAAAAGACCCACTGGACAAAAGGCGTGTTTCTCTTTTAAGCTGTACAATTATGTGCTGTATCTTCGTAGGAAAAAAAAAAAATCCGGAAGATTGTATGACAAATAAGCAAAACTCTTTTTCTCTGGGAAAAAGACGTATGCATGATCTATGCCTTCTTATACTTCACAGCATTTTCTGAAATAAAAAATGAATTTCTTTAATAATTAAAAAAAAAAAAAAAAACAAAAATGACTGGTTAAGAGAGCCCTAAAATTGCCATGGAAAAGACTCATCTGAAGACTGCTTTTCAGAAAAAAGCCTGGGTCAGGGCTTTGCCCTTCCTTTATTATGTTTCTGGGAATAAAGGCTTTTTTTTTTTTTTTTTTAACTTTTTTAACGTAGAGATTTGCAGTGCTGTTATTTGCTGTGTCTCTTGTGGCAAAAGGGGTAGGATGGTGGAGTGAGGGTTTTGTTTGTTGAATTTAATATGCCCCTTTCCTCTGGACTCTCTCTGATGATATTAGGCTTCTCAGCTCTTTCACAACATTTTAGTCCCTTAACCCTTGATTTTTTTTTTTTTTTTAAGTCCATAGTGCCAGCATAGCCAGAAATGCCACTGCTGTGGAAGGCAAAGAAACAATGAGAAGAGGGAAATGAAAGAAAAGAACGGTTTTTCCTAAAAGAAGAGCTTGAGAGCTTCTCCCCTTTTTGGACTTAAGCGTGGCTGAATCTTTTAAATAGGAAGTGACTGTTTTACCAGTTAAAAAGATAATTGTCAAGTCTTTGATTTTTCTTATATATAGGGGGTAAATCACCTTTCTGAAGGGAAAATGTCATTGTTACAGAGAATCATTTGTAGAGGGGCTTGTTAAATCTAGGGTTCTAAAAGACAACTTTTTTTCTTTTAAGACAATCATCCCGGCACCATAGGACACACCTGTAATCCCAATGACTCAGGAGGCTGAGGCAGGAGGGTCGCAAGTCTGAGGTCAGAGGCAGCCTGTGCAATTTAGGGAAAGCATGTCTCAAGATAAAAAATGAAAAGGAGTGGAGGCTGGAGGTTTAGCTCGGCGGCAGAGTGTTTGCCTAGCAAGCTCTGGGCTCTAGGTTTGGTCACCAGCACACACACAGTCTGGGCATGGTGACACAGGCCTAAAATCTAGCTGTTGGGTAGCTGAGGCAGGATGATTGTGAGTTCAAGACCGGTGTGGGCTATGTAGTGAGGCTTTGTCTCAAAATAAATAAATAATAAATACATTTAAAAAAATTTAAAAGTTATTCTGTTGTTGTTGTTAGGTGCCATCGAGTCGGTATCCAACTCATAGCGACCCTACATACAACAGGCGGAACACTACTGTCAGTGCTTCTCTGCTGTTCATAGAGTTTTCAATGGCGGATTGATTTTTAAGAGATAAAAAATGGGTGGGGCTCCATGGTGAAGGGCTTGCTTGCCTGGTAAGCAGGAAGCTCTGGGTTTAACCCCTAGTATGGCAAAAAAAAAAAAAAAAAAAAAAAAAAAAAAAAAAAATCTCCTCTCTCCCCCATGTAGTCATGTTAGGGTAAAACACAGTAGCCACAGGGCTGACTTTTTAAGTTTTGGGTTAGGCATGGGCAAAGAAATCACATGGCCAACAAACTCAGTTCCAAAGGTATATTGTTAGGTAAGAGGATAAAATAAAGACAACGAATCTTTTGTGGCATTTTAAACTACATTTAAAATCATATACATCCAGATATCTAGTAATTTTCTGGTGGTAAGGCTAGCTGCAATTGGGAAAATAGATTCTCCAGTTACTTACTAGTTGGATAATGAAATGGCAGTGATGCACAATATATTTTTTCCTATAAAATGACAGTCCCTTCTTAATGCTGTTTGTTTTTAATCTTTAAAGGTGATCTGTAAGATAATAAATAATCTAAAGAGTTTATAAAGGTTCTTTAAGATTTTCTTATTTTCCAACAATAAGAATTCTATAACCTAATTATCTATTAAGATCCCTCAATCTCATGTCTTTATGCAATGAAATTTTCTTAAATGTATACCCTTTTAGGTATGTTGTTGTTAGGTGCCGTCAAGTCTGTATCCGACTCACAGCGACCCTCGTAGGGTTTTCAATGGCTGACTGTTTCGGGATTGCCTTGGGAGTGGATTGCCAGGCCCTTCTCCCATTTTTGTGATGCTGGGAATCGAACTCGGGACCTCAGAGACTGCAGCGCAGTGCTCTACCAACTGAGCTAAATCATATCTTTTCTAGTATTATATCATGAAAACTTTCAAACATACTGCAAAGGTAAAAGAAATTCACCGTGAGCCCTTGTATACTTACCACCTAGATTCTACCACTAGCCTTTTATTATACTTGCCTTTTTCTTATCTATCTGCTGTGACATATTTTAAAGTATGATATATACTATCACAGTTCTGCACATTCTTTCCCACAGGTTTATTGGATTTAGCTTAGTTTCAGAAATTCAGAAAACAAAAACCATTGTTTCAATAAACTTCAAAAATAAGGGCACTAAATGGTCAGAATTTATTCCTCTATAGCAAATCATTGCTTTTATTTGAAAACCAAATCAGCGCACTGAATTTCTAGCATTGAGTGCTAGTGATAGATCTTATCACTAGGATTAGGGAAGAGGATTTCTGATCAAAGGACTGAGATTTTTATAGTTATCAGTCAAAAGCAAGTGATCAAACAATTCAGCTTTTTGAGACAAATGCATGGCGTGATGGGCAGATGGAGTGGATATTAACTACCATGTCCACAATTTTATGTGCTTTGATCATAAATGTTTGCTGAATATATGAAAACAGAAAACAACTTCACTTTGCCCTGGGCTATATAATAAGAATTTAATCTCTGGTATATGCAGCAAAAGTAGCAAGCCTCAGGGCAGGGCTAGAATGGCTAGTGGTTCCCCAGAGAGTCACATTTGCTTCAAGGAACAGCACTTGGGTGGCATACTGAGATCAAGTAGGCAGAAAACAAAACTTGAACTTGAAATTTCAATTATGTCAGATTCAGCAATGTTCTGCATTACTTTGAGGACAATATGTAAGCTCTTTTCTTAACCCTCCCTCACCCTTGAAACCAAATAGAACCATACTCATAGAAACAGAAAGCAAAAAGTAATCTTTTGACAGAAAATTCTGAGTCCAAGTTTTCTTTTATCCGGCAGATTCTTCTCTCTACAGAAATCATTCTCACTCCTTCACACTTGGCTTTATTAGAAGCTGTAAATACAGTAATAATATATAGGGTGAATGTTACATGAAAGTTTTCTGCTTGCTGAATACACTGATGATTGAAAAATTATGTATTTTAATCAGCTGATCTCTTGTCATTATGTGGTCTTGGTGCTCTTTCCAAGGCAAGATGAAACTAAACAGCACTCTCATTTGGTGGTTTTATACCTGTCATTTCCCACAAAACAGGGCCAAAGTGGTCATTGATGTCAGATGATAAGGAGACCAAGAGAATAGATTTACCATTTCGGATCCCCAAATGGTAAGTGAATGTGACTATCACATAGAAACCAACCCCACCCTCAGCGCTAATAACCAAGAAAAGGGTACGGTGCATGTTTTATACCTTTGCAGCATGTGAAAAATAATAAGAAATAACCTGCTTAAAATGAAAACTTATTGACTGATGTTCTGCTTCAACATTACTGACATTATTCTTTGTCATTTTATGCACCTGCCCTGTGTGGTGAGGTATGAAAGCTTGGGGTGCCTGTGTCAACACAGGTGCACCTATCATTGGCTTCTCCACCGCATCCTTTCCATTCTCACTAGCATCAGCACACCTGCCGTCCTGCACCTGCTGCTGATGTCTTTTTAAACAACTGATCTGCGCATTGTGCCTTTATGACCTTGTGAATTAAACCTGCAATCTTTTTAATAAAAAGCAAGAAAAAAGTAGCTGCTTCTATACATATTCTGTGTCCCAACTATATCATTTCTCAATTTTCATGCTTTTCTAAACCAGCACATTTTTTGACATGTTGACACACGCTTGAAAAAAAAATGTTGCCTATGAAATTTTGTTCCTGGCAAGAGCCAACCCAAAGTTTCTGCTTCTGCTATAAAATTCATTGCAGAGAGTTGTTTACCTTTATGCTACATCTGTGTGCTTGATGGACTTACAATCAGCATTTCTATTATGGTTCAAATGACCTCTGAGGATTGTTATTACTCTTTAAATTTCATATGGATCTGTACACAGCCATGACAGCTCAGAATAAATCTTTTCTGTTCCTGAGTGTAAAAACATTTCCTGGAGGTATAGCTCCCTTCTCTCACCTCTGAGCTCTCCCCACTGGCCTTGATACCCACAGGCATTCTAACTCAACACTACAATTTTTTGTCATCTCTCCATCATCCCTCTATGGCTTCTTTTGTCTATATCTCTCTTCTTCAGTTGCGTATAAATTCATGATGAACGTTATAGATAAGACATGACAACTCCTGCAGTGTAGGCTTGTCTGGGGTTCCCATCCATCTTCTTTATGAATAAAGGCCCTTGGGCTACTGTTTGTTGAAGGAACTTTCCCAAGCCACAAGATGTGTATGGACAAGAAAGATCTGCTGACACTTAACAGCTTATTTATCCACTGAACTATCATCAGTTAAGAAACTAAAATAGCAGGGTCAGAGGACACTTAGCCAAGTCTAAATCATATGTACTACTTTAACATGAACATCAACTAACACCTTGCTTTCCACAAGAAATATTACTGAGGAGAAAATTTGGAGGCTCATAATGAAAAGCAAACTTTGAATAATTTGTATGAAGTATTACCATCAAACAATTGAGTTCAAATATTCTGTGAATCCGTAGCTCAAGTAAAAAGGGATTTAATTTCTAGAAGTTATGTATTTGAATCACAAACCCAAGACTAACTTGAGAAGATGCAAGATAGAATGTATCAGACATTCAAGTAGCTGATGAATTTGTTAAGGCAAAGTTGTATTCATGTGGAACAAATGTCGCTTCTTGTTCATTTTTTTATAACTAGCTGTGCTAGATTCAGTCAATATCATATAAAGTACTAGAAGGTGGATTACCTGCGACATTTAGAGCAACTATGATATCTATGCCTGCAGCCGTAGCCCTGTGGCATCCGATCCCGTCAGATCTCGGATGCTAAGCAGGGTTGGGCCTGGTTAGTACTTGGATGGGAGACCGCCAGGGAACACCAGATACTGTAGGCTTGGGAGAAGGTCCTGGCAACCCCCTCCCAAAAATCAGTCTGCCATCGAAAATCCTATGAACAGCAGAGAAGCACTGACAATAGTGTTTCCCTTGTTGTATACAGGGTCGCTATGAGTCGGATACCGACTCGATGGCACCTAACAACACCAACAACAACATGATATCTATTACTGGAAAAAATAAGCACAAATGCAGTTGAATACATACTTTTTTGTACTTTGTAGATTTATATAGGAAATTCCATATAACTTAATCAGTTGATAAAAAAAGAAAGAACTGATCTTTGAAAAAAAACAAAACCAGAAATGCCTTCCTTTATCAGGTAAGAGAGATAAGGGGAGCCTCTTTTTCCTTGGCATAAGTATGCATATATCCATTTTATTCTTATAATTTAAACATTTTGTATATTTTATACTTTATGATAAAATGTAGCATATGTATGCATATATCCATTTTATTCTTATAATTTAAACATTTTGTATATTTTATACTTTATGATAAAATGTAGCATAAGTATGCATATATCCATTTTATTCTTATAATTTAAACATTTTGTATATTTCATACTTTATGATAAAATGTAGCATATGTATGCATATATCCATTTTATTCTTATAATTTAAACATTTTGTATATTTTATACTTTATGATAAAATGTATTACTAGAATTTTATTAATACATTGTACAAATCAACAGTCTTTTTTCACAAAAGAGACTTAGATGTCATATAAAAGGTGATAATAAGCCAGATGTTGCTATACTTTTAGTATATATTTTACCACTATCTCGTGGTCACTCTGTCCCTCATTCGCTCTATAGATATTTTTGATCACCTACTGTGAATGTATTAAACTCTGGGAATCTAGTATGGTCTGTGCTCTCAGAAATCTTGATGGCTGCAGAGGAAGGGAGGAAATTAGACAAGCCATTATGAAATTGTGAGGTGCCTGTGACAGAGTGGTAGGGGTGGGAAGGTGGCAGGGGGACATTTCCGTGGGTCAAGGCCGGGCGGTCCTTGTTGAAGAGATGCTGGGATGTGAATGATAAGTAGGGGCTATCCAGGTAGTGTGTGTGTGTGTGTCGGGGGGGGGGGTTGGCATGGCAGGGGACACTTGAAGGGTCACATGCCAAAGAGCCCACAGAGAGAAGACCCGCAGGTGAGAGGCGGTGGAGTCTTCTAGCACCTGAGAGGAAAACGGGCAGGTGGAGCAAAGTTAGGATTGTGAGGAGTGAGGCCAGATGAGCCTGGAGGGGAAGGCAGAGGCTTCAAAATCATACCAAGGAGTTTGTTGTTGGTGTTAAAGGCAATGTGGAGCCACTGCAGGTTTTAAGTGGAAGAGTGACATTATCAGAGTGGTGCTTCAGGAATCTCACTCTGGCCAAGTTTTGAACATGGATTGGAGGAAAGAAGGCTGGAGGCAAAGGGGGCAGCTGGGATCTACTGAAGTGGGCGGTGTGTGAAAGCCGGGAGGGAGCCTGCTAGACACAGGTTGACAGAGGGAGCCGACCACACACCAATTTCATAATGACATGCCTGATTCCTCACTTTGGGACTCATGAGATTAATTTTTTAGTACTGATACGTGATAAAACACCCATATTTTCTGCAGTCAGGAATTAAATTTGCAACGAATGGGACTGCAATAGATACAGCCTAGGAGCTCGCTTCACTTAGTAATAGGTAAACTTATTTAAGGAAATCTTCAATGAAACAACTAAATTGAGGAAGAACTTTGATTGACAGGAAAAAATTTTGTACTTAGTGAAGGATACATAGTTTTGTACTCTCTAAAGTCCTAAGCAATAGCTAAACTTTTTTTTTCTTTTAGCTAATATGACAAAACAAAGTGAGACTGTTTTAAAAAATACAATGTGAAATTGTTCAGTGCTGTAGAGCATCTGAAAGGATCTATTGTGTGTTTTGGACATCAACAACAGCAATGTTTTATGCAAATCTAATAAGTGTTCTACCCAGGGAGTAGAAAATACTGAAAAGAAATGTATTTACTTAAGTGTATTTGCAATATCATCAAAACTAATTTGTTTTTAAAAGAATTGAGATGGCACATTTAGAGCTTGGGTTTTTTTTTTTTTTTAAGCAATAATAACCAGTTCTTCCATTGCATTTCACTTGTTTTTAACTTGTCAGAGGATAAAACTTTATAATAGGGGAAAGCTTGGGGATGGTAAAGTGGAGCAGAAGAGATTTGACCCTGATATTCATCTTCTCCCTCAGTTTGTTGGGGGATTCTTGCTTCTTAGAAGATATTTTTGTTGCTAAGATTTAAAAATAATTATGTTACATGCAAAATACTGAATGATATTCAGCTACATGTAAGCATATGTTAGAGCTACAGAATGGACCTACTTACTGTCTTACCAAGTCAAAGCATCACACAGAGTGTAGGTGATTACTGATACTCTTCTTCCATTCATAATTACGATCTTTGCACCTTTCTTTGTCTTTTTTCCTCCTTAGGAATCAAAATTCAAATCTTAGATACTTCTGTGAGGGAGATTGTCACAAAATTTGAGAGAGACAATGAAAAACACTTCTTGAATAATACGGAGCAGCAAAATTTCAGGGATGAAGAGCATGAAGCTCATTTTCACTCGGGGGCACTGTACAGGCTCCCTGGAAGACTCTTCTTGCAATCTCTGATTAATGACCCGAAGTGAAGAATGGATTGATAATGTAGTACTGAGAGACAGAAGGACTGATAATCACTGTAAATGCACCTTTGGATGTAGATGTGGAAGCAGGCTTTGACAAAAGTCTTTTAAAAACCCCTGCACTATTGTAAAATGGTCCTGGGGAGGTGAGTGTCGGGGTTTTGAGAGATGAAGCAAGGTTTTAATTAAAAAACAGCTAAATTGCCATGCTATGCTCCAATGCCTTCTTAAAATGATTAAAGTAGTAACTGCTCTTTGTAAGAAACATTAATTTGGGAGGCTAATGGTCTTGAGGGGCTGGGATTTAGCTCAGTTGGTAGAGCGCTGCACTGCAGTCTCCAAGACCCTGAGTTCAATTCCCAGCACCACAAAAAATGGGAGAAGGACCTGGCAATCCACTCCCAAGGCAATCCTGAAACAGTCAGCCATTGAAAACCCTATGAGGGTCCCTATGAGTCGGATACTGACTCGACAGCACTCAACAACAACAACAACAAGGGTCTTGAGACAGAATCTGACTTTGTAGCCCAGGCTGGTGTGGAACTTGTGTGGATGACTCTCCTGCCTCAGCTTTCCAAGTGCTAGAATTGTAGGTGTGAGCCACTATGTCCAGTCCCAAACTTCTTTAAAGTACAGAAATGTGCCTGTCACTTTGTAGGTGTCTAATAAAGTTTTTAAATGAAAAATTTGTTTATAACAAAAAGGAAAGCATTACTCTCATTAATCCTAAACTGTTTCTTGATACCATCACAAAAAAGTTGGACATAATTACAATGCTTTTACATAGACATATACACCTTATGAACACACAAATGTATAAATATATTAATATATACATGCATATGTATTTTGTGAAATTATAGTATAAATACTCACCTACTTATTTTCCTCAACAATATATTGTGAATATTTTTTCAGGTTAATGCACATCCATGTCTACCTTCCACATCTAAATTTGCCTGATACAATGCAGGCACCGTGGCACATGCCTGTAATCCCAGCTATTAGGGAGGCAGAGGCAGGAAGATCACAGGCTAGAGGCCAAAGGCAGCCTGCGCAACTCAGTGAGACCCTGTCTCAAAATAAAAAATAAAGAAGGGGCTGGGCTACAGCTCAGGGGTGGAGCACTTGTCTAGTAAGCACAAGGTCCTGAATTCAACCCCCAGGACTGGGAAAAAAATTCACCTGACATGAACAGTTTCTGTTAAGAAAGTGTGAGACATCCTGAAAATCATCAGAGTAAAAAATCTGCTTAACACCTAAGTAAGAAATGTTAATAGCATGTGGCAGCGCTCTGGTGGTTCCTGAGAATCTTTCAGGGGGTCATTGAGTGAAAACTGTTTTTAATAATAGTACTACGATGCTATATGTTTTTCATCGTGCTGACATTTGCGCTGGTGGTGTAAAAACAATGTGTCAAACTGTTGGCACCTTGGCATAAATCAAGGTGGTGACACTATAGTAGTTGGGAACTGACCTAGACACTTTAAAAAATACATAACCCCATGTTTACTTGAAAGGCTAGCTGACTTATGAATTACAGTTACTCAAATTTAGGAATCTGACATTTTTCCCTTAAAATAAATGAAAGGAGCCATTCATTTTAACGTCCAAATTCCAGTGTTCAATAAAAATTAGAATTTTGGAAAACTCCTATCTGCCATTTTGTATTTTACACTTTCCCAACTCTTAAAGATGTTTCTGATGATATCAGTGGTGATATTAATAAAGTATATTCTGATATTGTATAACACAGTAGGGAACATTGGAAAACATGAACCAATGAACCAATACCTCAGTGAAAGTATATTTTATAAATGACCAATACCTAGTATATTACCAAAATCATGCATGAGTTAAAGGTCCAAAGTGTAAGGAAGAACAATGTATTTTAACATAAATGTCCACAAAATTCATTGAAACAGCTTCAGATTTCATATTGTTACTAAACTTTATGTAATGATACTTGTTACATTTTGTCTAGAATTAAAGAATATCCATAATTATCTGCAAAGGCTATTATTCTCCTTCCCAATCATAAGTTTATGTAAACATAAATTTTTCTTCCTATATTTCAAAGGAAAAAAGAATGTATTAATAGCTTAAATAAAGAAGCAGATATGAGACTCCATTTTCCCTATTAAGCTCTCCTATTAAAAGGATTTTCAAAAATGTAAAACAATGTCATGCTTCTCACTGAATTTTTTGGAAAGGGAGTTTTATCAAATTGTTAAATTAATGAATCTATTGTTACTATTTTTCAATGAGTTAATAAGTAAATAGTTAAAATTTTTCTTGCTTTTCTTTTCTAACAGAGTGCCAATAGGTATACTCCACATAAATAAGAGCTGCATGACATCTTCAATTTTAAAGAGTGTACACTGAGGGGTATTGAAACAAACATCTGAAACCACTGGTATGTAAGAAAGAAGGCAAAGGTTTTTTGTGGTGGTAGAACAACTGCCTTTGAAAAATTAGTTTTTCTTTCTCTTCTTTCTAATAATGATGAGCAAAGCCAATTTATCTCATTTAGAGTCTAATGAAAAAATTTATAACAGGCTGTCTCAAAAATTACCCCATTAACCTAATGATAAATAGGTCTGTGTTATTTAGTATACATCTGAATTATATTTAATGATTATAGCTTTACAGCTTACAAATCTTTATACTCTTTAATTTTCATAGGCAATTCTATGAAGGTAGGTAATATTCTCTTCATTTCCAGCTGAGGAAATGGATTTTAAGAGAAGAAAAGTAGCTTGTCCATCTGCAAAGTCCTAGAACCACAGAATCAAATTCGAGTCTATTGACCTTATGCTCCTGTGTGCGTTTTCATGTTTGGGTGGAGAAGATGAGCCTTTTGGTTGCCATAAACATAAACAATACAGTTCAGCTCTTCTCTAAAACAAGCAAGGCTGGGCACTGAAATACGTTTTGGATTTGGGCACAGCTCCTGATTCTCCTCATCCACTGCCTTTGTTGCATAAGAAGTATAGGAAATAATATATTTTAAGGCATCTTTGAATAGTGATTAGTATATATAGTTCTGTTATTATTTCTCCTTCTTAGCATAACAATGTATCCCTGCACATGGCCAGAGTAGCTCTGGTTTCACCCAGTTCTTAGGTCAAATGTGAAAGCACTCAGTCAATAAGACAGAAATAGATGTGTGGCGTATGCAAAGGCTTCAGAACAATCGTAGGGCTGAGCAACAACAGAAATGCTGCCTTTTCAGAGCCGGAAGCCTGAGGTCATTCCATATACACTGGTGACCTCTATCTCAACTCTGTGCTCAAATGTAGAGGTGACCAGGTAGGGCAAAATGTCTCTTTTGTGTTTGCCAGGACTGGCTCAAGCCAGCTTTGAGTGGCTGCGGGATGTCACCACCTTTAATGACTTCTCTGTCCCCACCGGAGACACTTGAAAAGCCTTAGGAATCCAGGCAAGGACTTTCAATCCTAACTTACTACCTACCATCTTCCGCCCATGTCTTCCTAACTTTGGTCCTTCTGGCTTCACACCTGGAGATTTTCTCCGCCCTGTCCCTTCCAATGTGCCATTTGGATGACTCACATGGACTTTGATTAGTGCCTCTCTCCGCCCTTTCTGCCTCACCACAGTCCTACTCTGTTGTTCACAAGGCAACCCGCTGGTCCAAGGATTTAGGGCTCGCTCATGGAGGCAGAGCCTGCAGCCGTATCCCTGTGGCATCCAATCCCATCAGATCTCGGAAGCTAAGCAGGGTCGGGCTTGGTTAGTACCTGGATGGGAGACCGCCTGAGAACACCAGATGCTGTAGGCTTGGGAGAAGGACCCGGCAACCCCCTCCCCAAAATCAATCTGCCATTGAAAACCCTATGAACAGCAGAGAAGCACTGACAATAGTGTTTCCCCTGTTGTACAGAGGGTCGTTGTGAGTCGGATACCAACTCGACGGCACCTAACAACAACAACACGGAGGCAGATGGGTTCAGCACAGGCTAAAAAGAGGCCACAGTGTGGAAACAGTGAGTTAGGATTCCTGCGGCCCTGTCCAGAGTCCTTTAACTGCCTAACATTTGGGGCTGTGCTGGTAAGATTTGCCTGGGTGTGGGCAGAGAAGATGAGCCACGTTCTGGCAGCCAAGGGAGGTAACAGTTTCTGGAGGAAGCACATTGGTCCCAACATAACTTATATAATACTGATACTCACTAACATAATAATAATAATAACAGCACTTATATGAACAATCTCATGATCTTTTTCTATGTAGTTATACACCACTTTATGCAACACTAATAAAGATTTTGGTTATAGCAAATTTCCCTTGGGGAGGACGGCTTACTATGTGCTGGAATGAAGACTTCATATATTTTATTATAGTTAGTTCTCATAATCCTATGAATTTGTTTACATTTTCCTTGGGTTTGAAGTGAGGAAATACAAAGTCCTAAAAGCTTAGTAATTTTTCCAGGGTCATGTCGAAGATCATGGAACCTGTAAGTGGCAGAGCAGAATTAGCACATAAGATACTTGACCTCAAAAGTTGGATTCTTTTCAGCTCAGCCCCCTGGCTCCAGCATCTATCCATTTGATTGAAAGTTGGGATGACCCAATGCAAAATTGTTTAGGTAAGACAAGGAGGGATTGGTTATTTATTATTATCATGATTATTAGTTTTTAATTTTTTTGTTTTTGTTTTTGAGATAGTCTTGCTATGTAGCTCAGGCTAGTCTAGAAATCGTAAAGTCTTCCACTTCAGTCTGCCAAGTGCTGGGATGGCAGGAGAGCATCACCAAGCCCAGCTGGAAAGAAAGTTTGAAAAATCAACAATCCTTTAGTACTTTTTAAGGTAGTATCTGATTTGGAGATAGTGGAGTAGGTAAGAAGTCAGTCTTTAACATCAGACTGGTTAGTTCAAAGCCAGCTCTGCCTTGTACTAGCTGTGTATTTTTAAATTATTTTTATTTTTATTTTTTTTGGTACTGAGGAGTTGAACTCAGGGCTCATGCATCCTTTTGTGAGTTCTCTATCATTGGACTGCACCCCCAGCTTATTTTGCACTTTTTATTTTAAGACAGGACCTCACTAAGTTATGCAGGCTGCCTCTGGCCTCTCACTCGTGATCCTCCTGCGTCTGCCTCCAGAGTCACTGACGTTACAGGTATGTCCCACCCAGCCCAGGCAGCTTTATGGTTTTGAGCAGATGATTTGACGTTTCTAGGCCTAAGTTTCCTCATCTGGGAATGATAACAGAAGCTATCTTCTTGAGTTATTGAGGAAGAAAATTTAATAATACATATAAAGTCCTTAGAATAGCGCTTGACATATTTAACAACACTCAATAAATATTATTAGTTGATATCTTCTCCTTCCTCCCTCTTTCCTCTCTCCCTCTCTTTTTGTTTCACACATTCCCTTGCTCTCTCTGTTTCCTTCCCTCCCTTCCTTCCTTCCTTCCTTTCTTCCTTCCTTCCTTCTTTCCGTCCTCCCTCCTTCCCTCCCTCCCTTCCTTCCTTTTTAAAAGTTTGCGTTGACAGTGTGTAACCACTCATCTTTCTGGCAAGATGGTGAGACTCACCAACGATGGCTCAGAAATTCAATCTTGAATTTAAAGAATCTTTTTAAAACCAGGATTTAAAAATAGAACGTGGTGAGAAGAATCTTGCTGTGTCAACGTTCAGAATGCTGTGCTGAGAAAAGCCAACAGAGCTTTATTTTCAGAAGCCCCCGAATGGCATAGCTGCAGTTCATGGCTACATCAGAACATTCCCTTGATGGCTTGCTTTCTTGTGAACCTGAAACCAAGCAACATGAAGAGTTCAGGCCTCACCAGCCCCCCCTACCTTCAACCTTACAAAGAGCCAAATGGAACCAGACTCAGGTGCCACTGTCAAGTAACCGGAGCAGAACCCTGGCCGTGAGCCTCTGCTGCAAGCTCGTTTGATGTTCGCCTCTTTATTCAGTCTACTTTTAACACAAGCTGGATTTTTTTATGATGTGTTTCAGGGATGGTGCAAAATATTAAGGACGCAGAAAAAGCCACAGATGGTGGATTTGGAAAGTAGGTAGAGAAGAATTTTGGGGTGTGACGTCTGGTTTATCACTTTTTCTTACAGGCCTTGTCCTTTCAACTCTGGAGCTCAGCTTTTCCATTTTCAAGAGATTGTACTAGTTTTTTTTTTTTTTCAGGACTTGGGTTTGAACCTGGGGTCTTGCATGTGGTAGGAAAGTGCTCTACCACCAGGTTGCACTCTTGTCTTTTTTTTTTTTTTTTTAATTTTTAACTTTGAGATAGAGTCTCCCTAAGTTACATAGAGTCTCTGGCTTTGAACTTATGATCCTCCTGCCTCAGTCTCCTGAGTCACTGGGATTATAGGAATGCACTAGCATGTCTGGCTCATACTAGATGATTTTTAACACTTCTAATTCTATGATTTGTTTTCTAGCTGTTGGAAAGTCAATTAATAACTTTTTAGTGATTAGGAAAGAGTTGTTGTTGTCGTTAGGTGTCCTCGAGTCATGTCCAATGTGTAGTGACCCTATGTACACCAGAAGGAAACACTCTCCCACACTGTACCATGTCTGGCACTATGTCAGTGCTTCTCTGCTATTCATAGGGTTTTCCATGGCTGATTGTTTTGGGCATGGGCTGCCAGGTCCTTCTGCCAAATCTATAGTACCAGTATTCTCAGGTGGTCTCCCACCCAAGGACAAACCAGGCCCTACCCTGCTTAGCTTCTGAGATCTGCCATGATCAGACATTATGGTGACATGGCTTTAGGCTACGTACCATTGTTGATTAAACAAGAAGCCAACTTTGATAAAAATATTCAAATATTCAAACACATATATTATTAATTCAAATATGGAGTGTCTCCTTCAAGCTCTTATGAGCACTGCTCCTATATCGTTAAATTTAGTATTCGATAAAAACCAACAGAAACAGATTTAACAAACCCATCTCTATTCTAACATACAAATAGAAGTAGTTGAAACTGGATGTACAAATGTGTTTCTCAAGAAGAAACATGCTGGCGCTTAGTTGTCTTTAAGTGTAGTATAAACATCTGCTTCAGAAAATGAATCAGGTAACAAGATGTAGAACTTACTGAAGGCAGTGAAAAGTGAAGACACAAATATAACCAGGGGCCAAATCCCAGGAAAGCAGCCTGAAGGAAGGTATTAGCAAACTGAATACCAGGGCCTCGCAAGTTGGTGATTCCATAGGAAGTAAACTTGGACCTATATATTTTGTGCTACTTTGGAAGATTCTTTACTGAAATATAAGTAAAAATGTCATTATTAAAACAAACCTTTAAAACCAAAATATGCACCTTGTGTTGCAAATAATGGAAGATGAATGTCAAATGCTTTTTCTAGTAGGAGTCTTGGGAGTGACTGAATACATGAACAATTTCTTATGCGAGCCCTTAAGGAAACCATTATAGCTCTGTGTTAGGAATAATTCTGAGGCCATGAAAAAGAACTAAGATGCCTGCCTATAACCATGGCAGGCAGTCAGGGACCATGGTTCCTACTTGCCTCATCATCCGACAAGTGCCCTCTGCAGCTTCTGGTACAAAGCAGGCATGTAATAAATATTCTAAGTTAATTGTTTGATTGATAAGGTTCAACATCCCTCCATCTCAGCTTAAGAAACACTGATGTATCGATGAAACCAACTGAATTAAACCAAATCAGTCCACACTAGTTCTGTTATCTTGTTGTTTGTTGTTAGATGCCACTGCGTTAAGCCTGACTCATAGCTGCCCTGTGTATAACAGATGAAACACTATTGTCAGTGCTTCTCTGCTATTCACAGGGTTTTCAATGGCTGGTTGTTTTTTGGGAGTAGGCTACCAAGTCTTTCACCCATTTAATACATATTGAGCACTTACAGTCATTTTATTCTCATGATAACCCTATGAGGTAATAATAAAAACTAACATTTATTCAGTACTTATGATGGAGAAAGATATATTTGAAGTGTTTTGAATATATTTATTCATCTTGTTCCTATTATAACCATATGAGACCTTTCTCACATTCATAGTACCAATGTAGAAACTGAGAGAAAAGAGGGTAAGTAGCATTTCCAAGGAAGAGCCAGGGTTTGAATATTTACAAATGCTAAGGTTCCACTCCCAGAGATTTTGGTACAATTGGTTTTGGGCTGGCTGGGGTATCTACATGACCCTAAAAAATAATTACCTATAAAACTATATACCTATACAATGTGTGTACAATTGTATTCATCTAAGATTGGAAAATATAAGGGGACCCAAAGGGGGAGGGAGACAGGAAAATTGGGGAGGGAAGGGAAGCAACATAGAGGGGTAAAGAGGGAGACATCAACCACAAAATACAGGCTAAAACTTTATGAAAGCCCATGATTGGGATTAGTATGCAATTATAAAAATCATACCATACACCACAAGTATACAAAATTATCACTACATGTTAATCAAATACTCTTTGTAAAATGTTTAATGAGATGGAAATGTTAACAAGCCTGATTTGATAAATGTACACTGTATAGACAGACTGAATTATCGCTTTGTATCCTGTAAATAGGTATGATTAAAATACTAATAAAAAAAAAACTCCTCAGGTGAGTTTCTAAAGGCTAGAATCACATAGCCAGAGCTACTACCCCCAACTGTGCATTTACAACCAGACCAAGTGCATTTCCAGCTAATGGAGGGAGTGATTACATTTGAGGATATTTAAAAGGTCAGTCCGGAGACCTCATGCAATTCAAGAGCCTACTGTATCAAGAAATTGGCCGAATTACACAGGGCCAGATTTATTAGTGTCTGGCAGAGGTGAAGACTGGAAAAAGGGAGCACACAGCCCCCTTCAACCTTATGTATCCTTAGTGTCAGCTGTTCCTTGCATAACACAAGCCCAATAGAGGGCAAACTGATGCACTGAAATCCCTTTTAGCATGAATTCTTAAATCTGGGGATGTGCAGTCTGAGGGGCCTCCCACCTGCTGAGCCACAAGAGTTGGCCTCGTGAACCATCCACGGAGCAGACAGATCAGCATCTCCCCTTGTGATCTGCAGGCCTGGGTGGGCTGAAGCCAAATCGTGAAGGAAAATCAGCATGCTGGAGTCTGGAAACCTGAGTGGAAAACTGCAGCTGGGTTGCCTGTCAGGGAATGAATGTTCCAGGGAGCACATGCAGAGGGAGATGTCAGGAAGCCATGGGATTCCTGCACAGGCATCGCCAGGAGTTCTTGAACGAAGGTAATTCCTGTGTGTTTCCTATTTTGAGGAGTGTGGCCAGCTTTCAAGCACTTGCCATGGCTCCTCTTAAAACTCACTCTTCCTACGTACAGGGCTACTAGTTCTCTTCTTTATTTAGGCTATAATGACACGCCTGGAGCCATACCACTGTGGTGTTCGATCCTGGCAGATCTCAGAAGCTAAGCAGGGTCGGACCTGGTTAGTACTTGGATGGGAGACCGCCTGGGAACACCAGGTGCTGTAGGCTTGGGACAAGGACCCAGCAATCCACTCCCCAAAAAAGCAATCAGCCACTGAAAACCGTACGGATAGCAGAGAAGCACGGACAATAGTGTTTCATCTGTTTTACATAGGGTCGCATGAGTTGGACACTGACTCGATGACACCTAACAACAACATAATGAGACAGCTTACCTAATTACATATTACAGAAGATTATCTGGACAGAGAAATGTGCCAGAAACCAGTTTAGTCAGAGCACAGAAGCTAAGCAGTATTTTTGGATTTATTTACCTGAGACTGTATGGATGAACCACCAACCATACCAGAGCAACAGCATCATGGTGTCTCAGGTTGGGGTCACAGTCATGTAGATAAGCCTTCCAATTTAATCATCACATGAGTGCTAAGTGATACCACAGCCACCATTATCCCTCAAAGCCATCATACTGTCTATAAATAGTGTGTTTTCTTATCACAAAAAATTAAATGTTTTGAACTTTTAAGTTCTGCCATTATAATGCTATAGCATCATGCTATGAATTGAGACTCAAAAATCTTCATATAAGCACAGTGTTCATGCAGTCATCCTACCATCAAGTTCATGGTCAGGGCCTGTATCTCAAATGCATCTTTAGGCGTATCCAGGAAAGTATAGGTGTCTGATAGAATTACATTAATAATGCCCCAGTCTACTGGTAGACCAAAATAAGTCTAAAATGAGATGACCTCTACTAATCACTGCTGTTTGTATAAAGCTCCTATATTTATGAATGTCTACAGCCATAGTGGGCTGGGATTTAGCTCAGTTGGTAGAGTGCTGCTCTTCAGTCTCTGAGGTCCTGAGTTCGATTCCCAGCACTGCAAAATGGGAGAAGGATGTGGCAACCCACTCCCAAGGCAATCTCGACACAGTCAGCCATTGAAAACCCTATGAGGGTCGCTATGAGTCAGACTCAACTTGACGGCACCTAACAACAACAACAACAACAACAACAACAACAGCCATAGCATCCTGGCATCTGATCCTACCTGATCTCAGAAGCTAAGCAGGTTGGCCTGGTTAGTCCCTGGATAGGAGACTGTCTGGGAACACCAGGTGCTACAGACTAGGGAGAAGGACCTGGAACAATCTTCCACTGAAAACCCTATGAATAGCAGAGAAGCACTGACATAGTGGTGGGCATGGCACAGTGTCGGGAGGGTTTTGTTCTGTTGTACAGAGGGTTGCTCTGAGTCAGACCTGACCCAAGGACACTTAACAACAACAACAACAACAACAACAACAACAACAACATATTTACGAATATCTTCTTCAGAAATTCTCATCGTGCTTAGTTTACACATTCAGATATCTATATACAAACCTCCCTTGAGGTAGATATGGGGAGAGACACGTATCCCCTCTTTCATTGTTTTAGAAAAACAATGAAAACAAATATCAGATAATTAGTGCATATTTAACCATGCATACATAGTGTCCCTACCTGTGCTGGTCACTTTTGCATAGCTGTGACCAAACACCTGACAGAAAGAACTTGAGGGGAGGGATTGTTTATTTTGGTTCATGGTTTTAGCTAGTTCAGTCCACAGTTTCTTGGCCCCTTGAACTTGGCCAGGATATTACATGGCAGTAGGAGTGTGTGGCAGAGGAAATTCTTCACCTCCTGTGGGACAAGAAGCAGAGAAAAGGAGAATCCTGGCACTCAGGGGCTTTCTCCTCTCTCCCCTTTTATTCCATCTGGGCCCCCAGCTCATGGGGTTGTGCCGCCAATATTCAGGGTGGGCTTTTCCCCCTCAGTTAATCCTTTCTGGAAACGCCCTTATGGACATACCTAGAGTTGTACTTTACCAATCTCCTTGTTGTTGTTGTTAGGTACTGTCTAGTCAGTATCTGACTCATAGTGACCCTGCGTACAACAGGCGAAACACTATTGCCAGTGCTTCTCTGCTGTTCATAGGGTTTTGGATGGCGGGTTGATTTTTGGGAGTGGGTTGCCAGGTCTGTCTTCCAAGCCTACAGCACCTGGTGTTCCCAGGCAGTCTCCCATCCAAGTACTAACCAGGCCCGACCCTACTTAGCTTCCGAAATCTGATATGGGATCAGATGCCACAGGGCTATGGCTGCAGGCTACCAGTGTCCTGTTGTTAGGTGCTGTCGATCATCTCCAACTCAGAGCCATCCTCATAGGGTTTTCTTTCTTTCTTTCTTTTTTTTTTTTGCGGTCCTGGGGGTTGAGCCCAGGGCCTCGCCCCTGCATGCTCTGCAAGTGCTGGACCACTGAGCTGCACCCCCATCCCATTTTTTTTTTTTTTTTTTTTTTTTTACTTTCTGAGACAGGGTCTCGCTAAATTACGCAGACTGCCTCTGGTCTCGAACTGGCAATCCTCCTGTCTCTGCCTCCTGAGCTGCTGGGATTACAGGTGTGCGCCACCACGCCCGGCTTCTTCATAGGGTTTTCAACAGCTGTTTATTTCGGGATTGCCTCGGGAGTGGATTGCCACATCCTTCTCCCATTTTTGTGGGGCTGGGAATTGAACTTGGGACTTTCTAGACTGTAGAGTGTGCTCTACCAACTGAGCTAAATCCCAGCCCCACCAATCTCCTAGGTGACCAATCTCCTAGGTGATCCTAAATACAGTCAAATCAACAATGAAGATTAGCCATGACACTACATACTAGTTATGTTTTGAGATGTGATGCCTGATTGTAATGTTTTCTTTAATGATGTACTTGACACATTTATATCAGTATTAGTAATCAACAATTTTCTTTTCTCCTTAACTTTGACTTATGCATTTAGTTAATGGAAATGATTCCCTAGAAAGAGTGGCTCTTCCAGTCAACTTTGGCAGAATTATTACACAAATATTATTTGGAAGAATGAGTAGTCACCCAAAAGAATTGCACTTAAAAAATCAAACTGAGTTGTTTTTACAGCATATTTCAACTTCAGTGATAAAGATGTGATTCATGTACTGAAACAAAGACAACCTAAAGTCAAGAATCTGTTGTTGGATACCATAAAATCATGCTCTGATGTTGACACTTTCTGGTCAACTCCTTACCAAGCATTTCCCAACATTCACATGGACAGTACTTGTTACCTTATAATATTAAATATTGCATGAGGTTGAGCTAAAAATTTTATGTAGGTATAGTGGACAGTGTTTTGTCACAAAAATCAGTTTATCTATTGTACTGTTGCCACTGCCAAGTCAATACCATTTGACTTTGTGCTGTTGTTTGAACTTCAGTTTGTTTGCTTCCATGTAAAATGAATGGATCAGAGGAGATTATTTCTAGTGTTTCCCAGACCTACTATTCTATGCATCTATGTTTATAAAAGAATATTTCTTTGTTTGCATTTAGAAGTCTCATATAGGTATCTTTATCAATCATTTTCAGTAGAGATTGATAATAATAGATCTTTCTCCATGTCTTTCTTACACCTTTCCCCCACATTTTAAAGTGACATTAAGCTCTTGATTCTCTTTGTTCTTATTTCTCATCAGGTCCTGTCATCTGATATTTTTACTGTCAATTACTAGCACAACTAATTTATTGAGCATTTACTTGTGCCAAGAACATTGCTCAGCATTTTGCTTATGTTATTTCATTTAATTTTCATAATGCCCTAAGGTAAATGCCTCTATTGCTCCTCTTTTATTGATGAGGAAACCAAGAGATAAAGATACTCAGTGCATTTCCATTAGCTCACTTTGCTGGTCAGTTTTGGAGCATAATTCAAAATTTCTGACCTCTAATACTAACAACCCTATAATATTCCCAAAGGATAAAGGACCAGCAGTTCATGATAGGTGAACTATCTGAGTGTGGCTAAGACTTAGGCACTTCCTGGCTCTGTGCCTTCCTGAGTATATCTGAAAACACTGGGGAGACCCATCAGGATTCTCCTTCACCACAACGGCTTGGTTTTCCATGATCCTGCCTCCTCACCTTCACTATAATAGCAACAAAGCAATGCTTTGTCTTCAACATGACACAGAGCCCCTGCACATCTTCCTGCTTGACCTCTGGTATCTCTGGGCAGCTGAGCCCCAGGGCTGTCCATAAGTCATTTCAATGATGCACCTAAGGCATCCTGTATGCATTGACACTTCTAGATCATCAAGTTTTATAAGCAAAGTCATGAGGCCAAGGTGACTATAGGTACTGCAGACTCATGCTGTTTTATAATAGCCAGGGCCTCAGAGCTGCTGGGCAATTTCTTATGGTCATTGCCACACACCCTGAGTTCCTTTGCCAACTGGAACTCTTTCCTCTTCAGAATGACCTGACTCTTTGGTCAAGGTGCTCAAGGCTTCTTCCCCCTCTAATCATCTCTGGGTCTTCACCGTCTGGTTCTTTCTTCTGATCTATTATTCAGAAGGAAGAATTGTCTGGCAGGGGGAAGCTCTACCACGGTCCAGAGCTCACTGCCCTCACACTGACTTTGCCTCGTCAAGTTTTCTCTCATCTGCCCCTTCCTTCTCTCTCTCCCTCTGTTCTTTCCCTCTGCATCTAAACAGACACAGCCCTTCTCCTGCCTAAACAAGTTTATAGCTCACAGTCTCCTACTTTCTCCCTTCACTCTAAAATATAAGGTATTTATTTGTTTCAATGTTTGAGCAAATATATCACACCAGCCATGTATAACACAGTGTATTGCCTGACACGGTGTATCAAACCTAGGCTGTACCTTGGTTCCTAGATATTTAATTGCTTTGTGCTTACTTGTAAAACTAGTGTAGTAGACATTTTGTTTTGTTCCTTAAAAATGGGAGGTATTAATAATGTCATCTGGACCCTGTTCATGTGTGAGGGTCTGTGAGGAATATGAGGTGAATCAGGCTCAGCATGTGCCGTCAGAGAAGAAACACAGCAAAATGAAGACACAGTAGGGAACCTACAAAGCAGATCTGCCCTGATGTGATGTCATGTGCGACATGTTCTCCCTGGGCTCATGGAAGTGTCCAGATTGTTAAAGGTTTACTCTTGCCAGGTGCTTTTGGAAAATGTAGAAACAAATTTATTTAGAGCTGAAAGGAATTTTAAGAACATTCAGTCCAACTGCTGTTTCCTCCTCCCATATCACAGATGAGAGAGCAAACGAGGCTCATGAAAAATGGGGTGACTTACACAAGTAACACAACTAAAGACAGAAATGGGGCTGGAGTCTGTCGTCTGGGATCATTTCTGCCTACTTGCTCAGGATTAAAAATGTCCTGCAAGCTTCGTTTCAGTGGGTGGCACCATCAACAAATGTTTGTGATGCCAATGGGAACAGTTAGCCTCTGGGTGTCTATCCAACACTGATTTCATGCCAGAGCTGAGGCAGGTAACACAGGAGATGCAATGGAAACGCGACAAGTGGTCCTTACTCATAAGAAGGTAACGTGTGTAGCCTCAGGTCCTCGATAGTCATTTGTTGAAGAAGCAAAATGTCCCAGAGTGAAACAATGAAAGTGCAGGTTTTAAACTTTGTGGAGTAGACCCTAAGTGCACAAAAGTGTCTAAAATCACTACAAAGAATGTAGGATGGAATTACTTGAGAAGATTTCATAAAATATCTGCTTCCTGGCCTGGTTCTTAAGTGATGATGAAAAATAAGATTTAGTTTAATGGGTTTGGATAACACTTAGAAAATAACTTCCTCCTGTTAGTATAAAAATGACATGCTTAGTTTAGAAAATATAGCTAAGAGAAAGAAGTAAAAATAAAACCATCACCTAGGGCTCACTGTTTGCATTTTGATATAGGTTCTTCCAGAGTTTATGTAAATATTTAATTTCCATTTCCCTGGTTTCTAGTGAATTTGGGCATATAGCTAATAAATTTGTCATCAATTTGTACATGTTCTTTGGTGAAATGCCCACTCTTATCTTTTGCCCAGCTTTCTGTTGAGTTTTTGATTTGGAAATGATTTTAAAAGGGGTCTAGTGTATATATCATTTGAAAACTTGCTTTTTAACAATATATTATAAGCTTCCTTCCTACAAATGTGACCTTCCTCAACGTCATTTTCAACGTCCACATAGTGTTACATAGTTTTTCCCTAGGAATGGGCAGCAGGATTTTTAGAGAACTTTGCTGTCCAGCTTGCCAACCACCACACAGGTGCGTGAGGCCTTCCAAGCCACAAGCTGAGCTGGAACTGATGATAATGACCGAGCCAAACCCAAGGTAGATGGAAATAATAGATGTTTGAGGTTTTCAGTTGCTACATTTGGGGATGGCTTTTTGTACAGAAAAAGTTAATTGATGTGGATTCTGACCTTCAGATAGATCTTTGCTAGCTTCTAGCACATGATGCCTTCTGGCAGTGGGAACCCAGTCACTCACTCCAGAGAAATGTGTCAAGGCATTTTCCCATGACTTCTTTGTGACCCCGTCACTTGCATCCAGACCCACCTTCTCTTTGATACGAACTGACTTGGTAAATAAATGATTTGTGCATGGGTCAAAAATATTCTTTTGCTGTTGTCATTGCTCATAAAATAGTGCTTTAAACCGTATCTTTATACTTAATCCCGCATGCACACTCTTTGGGCAGGGGAGTTGATAAATAGTCTTAATTACATTTACTCTTCATTGTACTTTTAAGTAATGACTTGTAAATTTTATTTGAAACCATTACATTTTAATTTTTTCAATTAAATATCTTATGCTTGTGTTTTATATACATATATAACTTGACATAAATTCTTTAATAGGATCATATTGGATGTGCTATTTTTGGGTGTGTGTGGTATTAGGCAGGTTGAAGCCAGGGCCTTGCACAGACTTTGCAAGTGCTTTACCACTGAGCTGCACCCCTTTTTTATTTTAACCTTTTATCTTGAGACAGGATCTGGTTAAGTTATGGAGGCTGCCTCTGGCCTCGATTGTGATCCTCCTGCCTCCGCCTCTCAAGTCACTGGGATTACAGGAATGTGCCTTTGTGCCCAGAAATTTTTAGTCTAGCCTTTTTGTTATTCTTGCTTGCTTACCATTCCTGCTTCCCAATAAGTTCATGTTACAAAACACATAATCTATCCATTCATGCATAATTAACAATGTAACATATATTTTGTCTATAGTCATAGTCAAACACACCTATTTATAGGTAAATATGCTTAATCATATACATACTTACATTAGCTGGGGTTGTCATTATTTTACAACTAGTATCACCTTAAACTTACTTCTTTGTGACTTTTTTTTTTTTCTCAACTATACCTCATAGCCTGCAGCCATAGCCCTGTGGCATCTGATCCCGTCAGATCTTGGAAGCTAAGCAGGGTCGGGCCTGGTTAGTGCCTGGATGGGAGACTGCCCGGGAAAACCAGAAGCTGTAGGCTTAGGAGAAGGACCTGGCAACCCCCTCCCAAAAATCAATCTGCCATTGAAAACCCTATGAACAGCAGAGAAGCACTGACAATAGTGTTTCCCCTGTTGTGCAGAGGGTCGATATGAGTCGGATACCGCCTCGAGGGCACCTAACAACAACAACAACAACATACCTCATAAACAAGTGGCTAAAATCGACCTTTACAGTTTTTTTTTAATGCCTGCATATTAATTTTAAGTATAGAGATAGCATGACCCTTTCAATAATTTTTCCCAATGGAAGCAAGGATGGCTAGACCATGTCTTACCTATTTTGGACATGCTGTCAGGAGGAACCAATCCCTAGAGAAGGATGTCATGTTTGGGAGAGTAGCAAGTAGGTGAACAAAAGAAGACCCTCTATTAGATGGATTGACACTGTGGCTGCAACAATGAGCTTAAACATAAAAATTATCATGTGCCTGGAACAGTTTTGGGGAGTGTTTTGTTCTGTTGTGTATAGAGTCGCTCTGAGTCAGACCTGACTCGATGGCACCTAACAACAACAGCAACATAGCATGACCCCTTCAACCATTTTTTTCTAATGGGCATTCTCTTGGTTTCCTTTTTTGCCCAACTCTGAAAAATGCTGCAGTTAGTATCTTTGTGCACATTTTCTTGAGTTCTGGTTGTTTGAATTAGATACCTATGGCTGAGATTGCTAAGTAGAGAAGTATACATGCTTTTCATTTTAAAATTGTTTCACAGTGTTGCCTGGTCACCTGTAATATATAGTTACACATTTCCTCCATTCTTAACAGCAGCAGGTACCCCTGCTTTCAAGAAAACCTTTTTCAGTTTGGTCAGCCTAAAGTGGTGTATTTCATTATGTTTCCCTGACATTGGTTAAGTTGAACATATTTTCATCTTTACTGACTCTTTGGAGTTTCTTTCCCAGAAAATGTATCTCTCCCAGTTGCTCTTCACTTGTATCTTCTTGACAGGTTTTTTTTTTTTTTTTCAGTACCTGGGCCTTGAGCCCAGGGCCTTGCACATACTTTGCAAGTGCTCTACCACTGGGCTGCACTCCCCAGCCAACTTTTATTTTTTGTGTTGAGTCAGGGTATTGCTGCTAAATTATGCAGCCTGCTTCTGGCCTCAAACTTGTGATCTTCTTGCCTCTGCCTCCTGTGTCACTGCAATTACAGGTGAGTGTCCCTGCCCAAGGCATCTTCACAGTTTTAAATCAGCTTCTTGGCCTCTTTCCTGGAAATTTGTGGGCACTTTCTGCACAATAGTTATTAACACTTCGTCTTCAGTGTTGCACATGTGTTTTTGTAAATCTATTATTTGTCTATGAATATAATCCTTTTTGAGTGCATATTCTTAATTTTTCCATCAGGAAATATATTTTCTTCCATTTCAGATGCTGCTAGAAATTCAGCTACCCAAGAATTGTGGTGAGACTACATAACAAATGGTATTCTACAGAAAACTGAGATAAGGGGCAACGTCTGAAACCTGTTCCTTTCAGAAAAACTTGACATAGTTAATAACCTTGCTAGATCCAGAGACACTTGAAACAGCAATAGAGGATGTCCCAATCTAAATTATCTTATATTTTAATAGCATGTTGAATTTGGAGGGAATCTTAACTCTTTCAATATATCGTCATTTCATAGGCAAGGAAACTATGAGAGATGAGACCAAAGAGTTTCGCTTTTCAAGCAGAGGAAAGATGACACGAATTGAATCTATTCTGTGTTATTAGGAGAGATGCACATGGACACAATTCAGGTGAGAATTTGGGGCCTGGCTCTAAGTATCCTATTGAAACTTTTCTAAATGAAACCCTGCATCTTAGCAGCTCTGTAAACAGCTGAGTCAGGAAACTGAGTCTCTAAAGGGATCTTGGCTTACTCTACTCAATCATGTGGAACAGAGAGCATCTGGGTTTCAATACATGATTAGAACAACCTGTATTATGTCCCAGGCTTATGTATTTCTGGATAAGGAATATATTCTGTTTGTAAAAAGACTGTTTAACTTATATGGCTCCAGACTGGCCACTAAAAAAGAAAAGGACAGAGAATAAAAAGGGGGTTAAAAAATTCTGCCATAAATTTTAACACCAAACTACAGTGACAAACAGTAATTGTTTGACCAAATTTATATTGCCAATATTTTAATCCTTTACATAAAGTGCCACAAACATATGTAGCTGGAAATCCATATACATAGGTCTTTATTTAAAAGACTTAATAGAAGTTAAAATAAATTTTACTTCACACATTTAAAAGCTTTGGTCTTCAGATTTTTGATTCAAGTTTAATTATGATAAAACTATTTTTTAATTTGGAAAACTTGTTTACCTATTTCATATGAAAATATCATAAATTTAACCTACAAGTTTTCCAATAAGGACAAAAAGGAACTAAACAGGCTACTTTGACTTCCTTGGTCTACTAAGTGATACTAAAGACTAATTACATTTCTTCAAATCTAGTCCTATTCTGGCAGACAAGTAAGTGAAGAGGATTTATGCAACACCAATTTGAATCTAGAAAGGAAGCATGTGAGGAAATGCTTTAGTGACCCATCCACTGATGACTGCCTTTATCCCACCTATAGCTCTACTGACTATTTACACAGGACATTATATATTCTGCCTCCTGCCCAAGAGATCTGACAATTGCTGTTATGAAAGAGTGATATTTAGAATAGCCTTTTCCAATTTTGGAGCAATATTATTTGAATAGTAAGAGTTCAGAAAGGTCACCCTATAAAATTGTCCTTTTGCTCTTGACCTGACTGAAAAACCTTGGCTAGAAAATTAAATCATGCATATACTTACCTGCAGGTTTCTATGCTCATACTTAATGGTGAGAGACCTCAGTTCCTAGTGGCAGTGATGGTCAAATTTATTAGAACATTTCAGATTATATTTTCTCAGTTTCATACTGAGGGTAATCAAGTTAAATTTAATTACTTAAGAATATTTACATTTGGCTTACCATTTGGTAAATTTTGGAAATAACATGAAATGTAGTCTTAAGCTGCAGATAAAACTTGAGTTAAACTAAAGGGAATTTTATTTATTCCACAGAATATTGAAATAAACCGGCACACCTCTAGTCTCTGTCTCAGGAGGCAGGAAGATTGCAGGTTTGAAGTCTGTGCAATTTAGCAAAATTCTGTCCCAAAACGAAAAATAAAAGATAAAGGACTGCAGTTGCAGTTCAGTGGTAGAGCACTTGTCTGACATGTGTAAGGTTGTGGGTTCAACATCCTAGTACTAAAAAAAAAAAGTCAAACAAATGGGAATATTAATATGAATGGAATGGTATCAGACCTACACTAGGATCTCCATCCATACGAAATAAAATCAAATGGCAATGTGGTACTGAGTTATCCGAGCTGATGTGTTTTTTTCTTTTGCAGAAGTTTAAAGTCTTGGTGTGTCAGAACTATGTGAATTTTTGGTAAAAAAGGATGCCCCTGGGCTGCACCCAAGATGTATTAGGTTGGATGTCTCGGATGGGGCAGAGGGAGCTGCACTTTCAAAAGCACTGTGGGTTTGCTTTTCTGTAGTCAAATTTTGATGTCAGTGATACAGACAAAGCAGATCTAGTTGCCTTCATCAATGTTTAATCTGAATTATGCTATAAGAATTTGAATAAAAATGTGGAATACAGACTAGAATTAGTGAAAAAGTTGGTGTTTCATATTTGGTTAAAATTTTGCCTAATATTTTTGTTAATGTGGGATTTAGAGTACATTAAAGTAACTATAAAACCGGTCAAACATTGTTAAAAATACTTTAAAAGCAAATATTCGGCTTAGAACCCTTTTTATTCTTATACTAAGGCTTAAACATAAGACAGTAACGTTTTTTCTCATATGTTGTTGTTAGGTGCCGTCAAGTCGGTATCTGACTCATAGCGACCCTCATAGGGTTTTCAATGGCTGACTGTTTCGGAATTGCCTTGGGAGTGGATTGCCAGGTCCTTCTCCCATTTTTGCGGTGCTGGGAATTGAACTCGGGACTATCAGAGACTGCAGCGCAGCGCCCTACCAATTGAGCTAAATCCCAGCCCTCTTTCTCATATGTAGCAGAAATGTAATCTACCTGATTGGAAGAGAAACAATGTACTAAAATAATGTAGCATGGAGAAACTGTAACAAATTACTTTTCATTAAATCACAACTTCTTAGAACAGAAATTTAAAACTGAAAATAGCTAAGTGTACATAAATTGATGAGTCTTAATTTATTCCTAAAATGGATATGCTTTCCTTTCTTATCTGTTCAAAATGAAGTTTTTACAAGTGTAGTATGTCATTGGACATGAGATACCCAGGCACATCGGGACACTGTTCACCATATTTATCTTTCACCAGCCTCCTGCCGTTGGTATTACCTCACACGTTTTCAGTACAACTTCAACGGATGTTGGTTTTCCATTGCAATAAATAGTCTGAAAATCATTGCTCTCAGGTTATTTTGTGCTTCAACCTCGAGTAATTAACAAATCCTCTCTGCTTTAATTGCTGATCCTTCCCTTGATGGCAGTAGATGACATCTTTAATTAATTGCTTCAACAGCCTCATTTCCATTCATTCTAAGGTCTTGCATTTCACTATTTCCTTCCTGGTTTATTACTATTATATTTATTTGTTACAAATGTACATAAACTGAATCCCTTCAGTAGTGAAGAAACATTATCTAAGGTCAAAAGCATGTCCTAAATCTGTGCAAGAAAACATAACCTAGTTTTTGAAAAGTGTCAACGTTGGAGGAAGGTGGGCAAGGGCCACTTGGAAGGAGAATATTTAAAGTGGAAAGTAATCCTCAAATCACATTTATCAATGGCTAATCTCTGATTACCATTCTCTTGTTTTTTCATTCAGCTTAAACGGTTAAATTTTCACAATGAGATGTTTTGATTGACTAGTTGGCGTGCTTCCAATTAATCAATTAACTGGCAAAATTTAATCTCACTGTATTGTGTATAAACAGTGTTGAAGGGGAAATGACAACTTTACTCATCACTGCTATTTCCAATTGGTTAAGGGACAGTTTTAAAAATAACTTCTTTTCCCCATTCCTTGGTATTTAACCTTTTACATTATGCTCACATCTTCATAATATTCTTGGCCTCAAGAATTGAAATGATCTGTGTTTCTTTTCTTTTTTCTTTTTCTTTCTTCCCCCAGGACTGGGGGAGTGAGCCTGGGATGTTTAACCATTGCTCCCAAGCCTCTTTTTTTACTTTTTACTTTTGAGATAGCATCTCGCTAAATTGCACAGGCTGCCTCTGGCCTCAAAATCATAATCCTCCTGCCTCAACCTCTTGAGTTGCTGGGATTAGAGGTGTGCACCACTAGGTCTTCATTTCCTTATGGATTAACTTACTACACTATATTAGATAGAGGGAATTGTTTTCAAATTACATTCCTTAACCTTTCCTATATCTTTTGATGTTCAGTTCTATCTTATTATGTGTCTTCTTAAAGCACAATGGCTTAAATATTTTCTCCTAAACATTAATTAATGGAGATTATGCTTACCTATTCTCTTACTACTTATATATATTGAATATGAATATATATATATATATACACACACACACATATATATATATAGTTTGTTGTTGTTGTTAGGTGCCATTGAATCAGTGTCTAACTCATATCAACACTATGTTAACAGGCAAAACACTATTGTCAGTGTTTTTTGCTATTCATAGGGTTTTCAATAGTGGATTGATTTTTGGGAGTGGGTTGTGGGGTGCTTCTCCCAAGCCTACAGTATCTGGTGTTCCCAGGCGGTCTCCCATCCAGGTATTAACCAGGCCTAACTCTGCTTAGCATCCAAGATCTGATGGCTGCAGGAGATATATATATGTTGTTGCTGTTGTTGTTAGGTGCCATCAAGTCGGTATCCGACTCATAGCAACCCTCTGTACAACAGGGGAAACACTATTGTCAGTGCTTCTCTGCTGTTCATAGGGTTTTCAATGGCAGGTTGATTTTTGGGAGGGGGTTGCCAGGTCCTTCTCCCAAGCCTACAGCTTCTGGTGTTCCCAGGCGGTCTCCCATCCAAGTACTAACCAAGCCCAACCATGCTTAGCTTCTGAGATCTGATGGGATCGGATGCCACAGGGCTACCGCTGCAGGCATATATATATATATATATATATATATACACACATATATACATACACACACACACACACACACACACACATATATATATATATATTTTTACAGATGTCTCCTAGAAAGAATATGAAACATGTTCACAAACAGAAGCAATTAAACAAGCAAATAAAAATTTAAATCTAAAAACAGATGAAATCCAGTTAAAAGGACCAGGGAAATAGGAGATAGTGGGAACTCAGCATGAATTGTTTAGTTGACGTTCTCCATAGATTTAGATCTGATCTCATAAAATGGAGGGAAACATGAGATTTTATCATTTTACTCTCCTTTTAAAGCTAAGGAGATCATATCTCACCTCTGCTCAAAACTTTCTGATAGTTTTCTATTATATTTAGATTAAAATCCAAAGTTCTCATGATTAAAACCTACATTGCTTAATAAATGTCATACGGCCCCCCATAGATATATACCATTAGTATATGTCAATTAAAAATTTAAAAAATTAAAAACTACAGTTTTTCAGTCACCATAGCCATATTTCACGTGTTCAATAGCCACACACAGCCAGGGGCTACTGTTTGGGGAGTCCAATGTATGGAATGTTTTCATTATGGCAGAAAGATCCACTGGGCAGATTTGATCAAGAAGTCTCTGTATGATCTGGCCCTTGCCTCCCTCTCTGACCTCATCCTTTGCCTCTTTTCACCTTATTCTCTCAGCTCAAGCACCAGCCAGCCCCTTGTTACTCTCAGACACTCTGCATTGTCCCACCAGAGGTCCCTCACACATGCTATTCCATTCACCCAAGCCCCTGGTGGTCCAGATGTTCAACACCTCACTTCAGACTTCCACTTGGAACTTCCTTCCTGAGGCTTGGTCTAAATGTTATCTGCAACATGCTTGATGCCTGTACCTGGCTTTATTGTTCTTTTAAACACTTGTTGCTATTTTATATAGTTTAATTTTGTATATTGTCTCCCTCATTAAAGTGTAATTTCTGTGAGACCAAGGGCTGTGTTTAGTTCACGTTTATGGGCCAGGACTATGGTAAGTGCTTAATAAATGCAGGTTTAAGTGGTTCTCCAGAGGGACGATTTTGCTCTTCCCAGGGGGATGTTTGGCAATGTTTAGAGATTTTTTTTTTCCAGGACTGCAGTGTTGAACCCAAGCCCTTGCCATGCTCGGCAAGTGCTCTACTACCAAGTAGCACACCCAGCCTCTTCTAAATTTTTAGTCAGAGTCTCATTAAATTTAGAGTCTCATTACACAAGCTGCCTCTGGTCTGGAACTTAACTTGAGATCCTCCTGCATCTGTCTCCCAAGTCACTGGGATTACAGGTGTGCTCCATGGCACCTGGCACTAAGAAATATTTCTGATTGTCATAACTGGGAAAATGCTAGTGGAATCTATGGGTGGACATCAAGAATATTGCTAAACATGTAACAGTGCATGGAATGCCTCCCCCACTCAAGAAATTATATATCCTAAAATATGGATAGTGCTAAAGTTGGAAACCCTTGGTCTGTCCTCTACATGCATTGTCCACTGAGAAAATATGTCAAGTTAGCCTGGAGAGGCAAAACTTAATTACAGGAGGGGTTTATCAAATGACCCAGCAATAAATGTTTTCCTGGTTTACTTATGTTAAGGCAAATGGAATTAAAAGTTACCTAAACTGATTTTCTTCCGTAACTACTTTCTCATCTGTTACCTCATTGAAATCTTTAGTAATGTTCTCTTCATCTTTGCCAAACCTCATTGCCCCAACTGACATTTCTTGTTCACGTTTTGTAGCATTAGTTATTAGTTTTGGGTGATTCATTGAAATATTTTTTAAAAACTTACTTTTTGACATTACTCCTTCATTATCTCATCTATGAAAGGAGCTAAATCATTGGCAAGGGGTGGTGGAAAGAGCACTGGTCAATAGAAGATCTGTGTTCAAATACAAAGGCCTCTTCTGATTGGCTCATCTGGCCTCGAGAAAGCTGCAGCAATTAAATGAGATGTAAATGTGAAAACTCTTCACAGAGAGCTCAGTTTAGTAAAAACCTGCAGCTGTCCATACCACCTTCCCTCCCTTTCCATGGCTATGCTATGAACTTCATAAACTATTACACCCTGACATTTTTCCTTTTGATCTTCACAAAAAAACAAGATTAGTTGTCAACTGCATGTGTTTATTGAAATCCAAATTACGATGATTCTAAAAATTCTCTGGGAAAGGCAACTTCAAAAGCAAAGTCAGATTAGGAGTTTCTTCATATCTTTTTGTTGCTGAGAGAAAAGCTGCTAAGCATTAATGGTAATTTAGCTATTCAGAGCAGGTGGAATCATTATCTTAAAATGTGTCAAATTACACTAATTACCAAAAAGGGCAGTGTAAGCTATATTGTAAGAAAACAGGAACTTCATGCTCCTGAAAAGATGGCTGGAAATGTGTGTGTGGCTTATGGTTACTAAGATACTTGGTGGTGCAGGGGCTGCTAAGCATTGTGACAACGTGACTGTTTCCTTCTTCCCCATCTTTGGCCTTTATAGAAAATTATGAAGAACACTTTAAAAACTAGTCCTTTGGGATAATTTCCTTAAGTTAATTTAAAGGAAACAGAATATTTGATCTTGAATACAAATGAGAAACACCTTGCTAACTCGGTCTTCGACTTCCATGATCATAAGGATCAACTAGATAAAGGGAAGAGGACGATCTCAATGTAGATGATGCAACTTCATGAATACATAGGAAAAATAAGGGAATATAATCTGTAAATGCATACAAGTTTCACTCCATATTAGTCAAAACAAAATGTTCCATAGACTTTGTAAGTCAATGAAAGTGTAACCAAAAGTGGTGTCATAGTTGTGTAATGGAAACAGGGAAGGTTGTATCACTCTGTACCCCAACAACATTTATCAATAAAGAGGGAAAAAACCCTAGAGAGTGGGCTCTCTCTCTCTTTTGTCCCTTCCTCCCTTCATTTCTCTTTTAGTCCTTTTTAAAGAAATGACAACATACCACATTCAAAGGGCCATTTTTTTTTTAACTGAAGAAGACTGAAAACACAAGTTTTCAAAGGCAGAAAGCAACCAGGCACTGAACTTTGAAAGGCAAGAATGACGATGAGTTCAGCTTCATTTGTCCAAGAAGGAACCATAAAATTTGGTCTCTCACTTGGCAGCTGGTATCCTTATAGAAAGAAAACAACCTTGCCCCTTAATTTTATTTCCTCCTCTTATCTCATGGCAATTTGTCTAGTGGAAGGGACTCATGTAGTCTAAAATAACTTAATCCCTAAATGGCTTTATCATTATAATCCCATCTGACCCAGGATTGGTAAACACCTCTCACAGAGCTGTGATTCAATCCATAATTAGACTTTTAAACACAACTCTGAGATGAGAAATGAAGAAAAGGGTTCTGAATTTAATTTATCTGTAAATCTTATAATAGCAGACATTTTGCCTTATCTATACGTTAATGCTAGCCTCTGTCAACCATGATCCATTTAGGTTTACCTGGACATTAATGTAAAAGAAAATTCAATTAACTAGATTACTTTTGCACATTTTCTTTTGTTTATTATCACAATAAACTAGTAATAGAAATTTCATTTAAGAAAAGGTAAGAAATAACAGCAGGCTGTTAAGTTTTGTCTTAGAGTTCAGTACAATTTAAATCCAATGTCTTCTTGAGAAGAATTGAATGATTATAGCACTCATCAAGGAGAATTGATGTGTAAAATACTGACTATAGCCTACGTACTAAAAGAAAGGACAAATTTTGTTTAATTTTCTGCTTAACATAATAGTGCAAGGAAATGAGGTAATAGACAAAGGTTTTTAATAAAGAGGAAATGAAAAGGTTAATGATATTCATTGTATGGAATATATATATTACAAGAGGATGATAAATTTCAACATATGGAATTTATAGTATACCTGGAAAGAATAAATTACCTATAGAAACCCCTTCTTAATGCTTTATTTTAGTACATCTTTGCTAACTTTATATGATCAAACTATTCTTTGGGATGCAAAGTTAATTTTAAAAACTACTTCTCTGGGTAACTTGAAAAATCAAGTATTCATTCCACAGGGCTAAAAGGAATAGAATTCTATTCATAATTATATTACAAAGGAATTTTTTTCTTTTAATTATTCAACAATCTTCAGTAAGAAACTGCTAATGGTCCTCAATTGAGCTGTCTATAGTTTTCATAGCAGTACATTTTTGAAGATTGTTTTCATTTTAGGAAAAATGATTAGTTTTGTTCTCTAGAGTAAATTAGCATTTATAAAATTAAACATGCATGAATTAATTTACAAGAATACAAATCTGTAAAATATCATTTTTTAATAAAGAGAATGCCCTGGCAATGGGCCATCCATGGTATATTTAGTAATGTAAGGCATTTCATGCCACATACATGTCACTAGGTATGTACGCATGTGTGTGTTTAACATTCTCAATACTTTTATGTTTCTCACATCCTAATTAGATCTCAGTAAATCAAAATAATGGGAAAGAGCATATTTGGGCAACAACAATACATAAATTTACTATGCTTAATATTTTTACTTTACTATGCTTAAAATTCTTTTATGACAAAACAAATTCCTTAAATCAATGCCTTAACCTTTAATTTTTCATTTGAATACCTAGTTTTTATAATATTTGGATCACCTATGACTAAGGGTTCCATTGTTGTTGTTGTTGTTGTTAGGTGCTGTCGAGTCGGTATCTGACTCATAGTGACCCTCATAGGGTTTTCAATGGCAGACTGTTTCTGGATTGCCTTGGGAGTGGATTGCCAGGTCCTTCTCCCATTTTTGCGGTGCTGGGAATTGAACTTGGGACCTCAGAGACTGCAGCGCAGTGCTCTACCAACTGAGCTAAATCCCAGCCCAAGGGTTCCATTAGTCTAGATTCAACCTACTGTCCTCAGTCAGAGCTTGGAGCTATAAGATATTCCTGTAGAGGGAATGCTATTTCTAAAGAGGATTTATGCTCAATAAAATATGTGATATGTTAGTAGAAAACCTGACATACACTAAGTATTCAGTGCAATTCAGCTATTATGATTATTATTTGCACAATTGGGGTAAATATAATTTGCATTTCATGGCTCCTTGAGGAGATTCACATTCACCTATGGAAGGAATTGTCCCAGGAAAACCAACTGGAGGAAAATATTAATAATGAGTGCAGTGCATAAATGATTAGCTTTGTTTTTTGCAGTAATGAAGATTGAACCCAGGGCCTCACACATCTAGGCAAATGCCCATCCACTGTCCCTCCTCCTTTTTTATTTCTTTTGTCTTTCTTTTTTTCTTTTTTTTTTTTTTTTTTTGCAGTGCTAGAACATTGAACCCAGGGCACTCCACCACTGGGCTGCAGCCCCAGCCCACTTTTAATTTTTTTTTATTTTGGGACAGGGTCTCATTAAGTTACGCAGGCTGCCTCTGGCTTTGAACTCATGATCCTCCTGCCTCAGCTTCCCCAGTCACTAGGACTACAAGTGTGTGTCACTGTGCCTGGCCCCAGTCCCTTTTGTATTTGTAATTTTGATTCAGGGTCTCACTAAGTTGTGCAGGCTGCCTTTAGTCTTGAACTTGTGGTCCTCCTGCCTCTGCCTCCCGAGTACCTGGGAATACATGTGTGCACCACCCCACCAGCTTCTGCAATTCTTTGTTGTCCAACTTTTCAAGAAAGCATGTAAAGCTTTTATGATTAGGGAAAAAATCAATTTTAATGTGAAATTGCCTTTGAAGTTCTGTCGAACTTCTTTTGCAGGTCTGGTTGTCTTATTCCATGGGCCCTCAGAACCACCTGTGTGCGCTGATGGCACACAGAAGTCTTGGCCTCGTACCTTGGCTGGGAAATGTGAGAAATCATCCAAGCTCATGTCCTTGGACAATCTGAGGGCAGAAGGAAAATCTGTGACATTTGTTTTATGTTTTCTGTGACATGTTAGCAGCTCTGTCTCAGGAAATTGTGGTTGAGGAAAGAACCAGCCCTCTGCATACTGTGCTTCCATGAAGGGACTATGTGCAATGCACATGACGTAGGCACCAGGAAAAAGCAAGAATGCAGACACAGAATTCCCAAATTATAGGCAAGTAGAGTAATTACCTTAGATAGAACTTTAAAATCAAGCCTACATGTGAAAGGAGAAGGGAGACTATCTGGAGAGAAGAAGGGGCCCAGGGGGAGGAGAGACCCCTTCAGAGAGGGGTGAATATGACCAAGTACTGGATACGCATGTGTGAAAATGATATAATGAAAACTATTATTTTGTACAATGAATATATGTTAATTGAAAACAATCAAGCCTAGAGGTTATCGTTTTCAGAAGGCATGTCAAAAACTTAAATCTGGGAACTTGTTAAAACAAAACAAAACAATAAACAAATAATCCACAAGAAACAGTCTGGCTTAACCAAAGCTAAACTCTTAAGTTGTATAAAGGTAGTTTGAAAAATACATAATAAAAGTGTGCACTATTTTATACATACTTATTGAAAATATAAACCAAGTCTTTTTCTACCAATTTTTTTCTCCTGGTAGAGAGAAACAAACAAACAAAAACCACATATACGTACACACAGCAAGCCCTAAACCCCCTGCCATCTGAATGGGGATTATTATAGTGATTCTGATCTTGCAATTCTGCAGCGATTTCACCAAAGCCTCTCATTCCATCTTTGCACTGCACTTACCATAAGATGCTCCCTATGGGTAAATATCAGTGCTTTATCCATTATTTTAAAACTGTTTTATTTGGAAACAAGTATAGAATATAAACACAAATATGACGTATTTCTTTCAAGGAAGGGATCTGAGAGACAGCACAAATAGTAAGAACACTCTCGCAAAGGTGCTGGGAGGAAGAAAGAGAAGCTCTGAGGGGATTCTGGGCAGAAAGGGTTGTGTGTTCTTCCCCGGCAGAGCCCTGGAGAAGTGCTTTGCTGGAGGATGACTTGGCTCTGTAAACCCCTAGAGGACAATGACCACAGCTTATTCATCTTTCTGTCTTTTTCTGCTGACACTTGGTAAGTGTTTAAAATATACTTGTTTAATAATATTGTACACAAGTGGGGGGGTCTCTGGAGACAGGTTTTTCTGGGTTCAAATCCCACCTCTGCCAACTTTGGGGATGAACTCCTGGATTTTAATGATTGACAGAAAACATGTTTTCTCCAAAACGAGGTGTGTGTGTGTGTGTGTGTGTGTGTGTGTGTGTGTGTGTGTGTGTGTGTGTATGTACATGTGTGTATATGTGCATATGTATGTAGGTTGCTGTTCAGTGGCATTGATTCGGTGTCCGACTCATAGGGACTCTACGTACAATAGGTGAAACATTATTGTCAGTGCTTCTCTGCTGTTCAGAGAGTTTTCAATGGCTGATTGTTTTTTGGGAGTGGGCTGCCAGGTCTTTCTCCCAAGCCTACAGCACCTGGCGTTCCCAGGTGGTCTCCCATCCAAGTACTAATCAGGCCTGACCCTGCTTAGCTTCTGAGATTTGACAGGATCAGACCCCACAGTGGGGTACAGCTACAGGCATATATATGTATATATGTGTTTTAATTCTGATGTCATTTTCTCAGTATAACAGAGAAAAATGTGTCCTATTGAGGACTTCATTCACAGTAGAGGTATCAATTGTCTCACACAGTGAATTGTTCTTTAAAATGATCCTTTTCCTGTATTACTAAAAACTCTAACATCTCTCAAACCTAGTTGCAGAGTATTGCGCCTAAGTGTTCTCCTGGACTTCTGTGCGTTTGCAAAACAGACAAACCAAAGATGGCCATAGCTGTTCATAAACTAGAACTTCAGACTTGGAAGGGGCCTCAGACCATCCTCTGTATTAATCTCTTCACTACTGATGAGGAAGCCAAGCTGTAAAGAGGAGCCAAGTCAGAAGAATGGGAGGCAATGATGGAAGAGATTTGAAACTGATTTTCTGAACTTTTGACCCATAATAGGTACTCAATCAATATATTTAAAAAAGGCGAAAGGGTAAGAGTAGAATGAGTAATCAAAATGTGCAATTGTAGGAAGGTGTAGTGGGCTATTTGGGCTTTAATTTACAGAGACAGAGAAATAATGGCCAATAGGGATTTGGCCACAATAAATGGGCATCACTAATCTGAGCAATGCCTGCAGCTGTAGCCCTGTGGCATCCGATGCCGTCAGATCTCGGAAGCTAAGCAGGGTTGGGCCTGGTTAGTGCCTGGATAGGAGACTGCCCGGGAACACCAGAAGCTGTAGGCTTGGGAGAAGGACCTGGCAACCCCCTCCCAAAAATCAATCTGCCATTGAAAACCCTATGAACGGCAGAGAAGCACTGATAATAGTGTTTCCCCTGTTGTACAGAGGGTCGCTATGAGTCGGATACCGACTCGACGGCACCTAACAACAACAACAACAACAACAATCTGAGCAAAAGAAAATTCCTTTTCATAAAAAGCAAGTAAGTACTACACCACCTCAATAAGCAAAGTCCTTTTTTCCTTAATTCGATCCCCTTTAATTTATTTTATTGTGTCAACCTCATCCCCAGGAAAATGTGGCCAGGTAATATCATGGAGAAGAATGATTCTGAGTGATTGTTAGATCATAGTGTTTAAAGTTTGATATAAATGCTTAGTGCTACCTCTAATGTTTAAGTTAACTTCCTAGTAAGTAGGTGGCAGTTCAGCACTATGAATGTCTTTCTATATGTGTGAATATTTAAGATCTCACTCTTGTCTTTAGGGAACTTCTAATTTAAAATAGATGAGTTTCATAAGGTCCTAACACAGCTCTTATCCCCAACTGACCTTGTCCTTGGGTGACCTGTCCTGGTTGGGTAACCATGCAGGAGTGAACGATACAGAAAATTCTTGCTGGTTTCTATCTCAAAAGAAGTAATGTACTACAACAGTAGCCAGACCCAGGTTAGCCCCAGAAATAACAATGCTCTTGATAAGTGCCTTGACCATTGCCTGGGGAGTGAATGAGGCTGAGTTTCCAAGGAGTTACAGGATTGCTGGTGGATTCGATCACTTTTCTGTTGCAAATACTCTACTTAGTTATTTAGTTATAAATATTATTCTTAAATGATGCTATTTATTAATTTAGTTTATTTGTCTCAATGTTGGAACATTTTTATAAATACAAGTATTTTCCCATTTATGTTCTGGGTCATTTGCTTTGTTAATAAACACATTTAATTCCTCAGGAATTCTAAGGAACAGAATTGCTGATTCATGAAGCCAAATACTTAAAATTTTATTGCTAATTTCTTATAAAAAAGCAATGTTGATTAACATGTCATGTTTGCATATGAAGTTATATTCCCACAATGAAATTTTATACTAGATTAACATCTATAAAGAATGTTCTTTAATAGGTAAATTGCTGTGTCAAGATAAAGGAAAAAAGATCTGTTTACCAATTTAAGTCTAATATTTTTTAGCATGAAAGAAATTGGGAGAACCATTATACCACTACATTTTTTGACTTATGAATAGCTTGAAATGGTTGTTTACCAAACACTGTTTACCGATCCCCAGATGGAAATATCTTTTATGATTTTCTCTCTGCTGTTTTAGGAAATGAATATTCCAAAATATATCTCAAAACAGCAGAAAGGAATATTTTCCTCACATATCATCTAGGTTACAAAATAACACTTAACAAAAAAGAATATACAAATTACTGAGTCAAGCCTAGGAAACCTTTGCAAGCTTCTCTCTTTATATATCCCTAAAATGTATTTAAAAATTGTGGTCAGTTTGAACTACGTGAAAAACTGCCATTTTCAATAGAGAAAAATTAAAAAGTGTTCTATTTGATTGGAGACTTGTATGATGCTTCATTCAAAGTACCATGTGTATGGTCTACTAATTTACTCTCAAATGGAGTGTTCTACTTCTGTAGGTCTTGCAAACTGAGCCACAGTTCTTAAGTGTTTATTTTCCAGGTACTTCACCCTTAATTATATTGCTTTCTGAAAAAAATTTTGAATTGTCTCCTTAGTTTTTTTAAATCTGATCTTCCTATATAAGTTTGCTTGTGTCTTTTCAACTAAAATTTAAATTTCCTAATGAGAGTGGTTATTATAAAGCTTTGTTTCTGTAAGGAGAGAAGCCTGAAAATAGCTGATAATAAGTGTATAAACAGATATTTACATTTATAAATTGGATAAGTGCTCTCAGAAAAGATTTAGGTTCAAAGGAATGGATCAGGATTCAAAATCTAAAAAAAATATATATGATGAAGAACGAGGACTCAGAGGGAGTGGATATTAGATATGCGGAAGAGATCTATTTCTTATTCGGCTCTGCATTTCTCAGATTTTATTTTAGCACCCACAGTTTGGAAATCAGATAAGCCTTCCTGGGAGTGTGGCCAGAAAATAAATTGTATTTCAGTGATTTATATTTATTATGGTTGTATAGTATGTCAAGCGCTGTGTGGAACACATATATTAGGCTAGGATGTCCTTTCTTCCCAAAGGCAGTGTTCCAATCCTTCACCTATATGCCATATACTTCATATGGATAACACAAAATATGTGCATTAGGATGCTTTAGGTTATAATATTATACATATGCATTATGCTATGATTAGCTTTATACTCACTGTTATTCCTTCATTTGGTAAGTCTGTGTTAACCTTACTAGTGAATGGGCTGGAACCATTTTTGCTAGAGTGGGGCTCATGTAAGAATGTTCTTAGAGAGAAAATAACACTGAATGTAGCATTGAGAGGCTGGTCCTGCTTGATCACCAATCAGCTGTAACTTACAATGACCAAGTGTGATGTAGCTAACGATCTGTGCTGAGGTTGGTTATAGGGCCCATCCTTCTGACTTGATGACACTGCCATGAATGGAAACTATGATATAAATGAAAATATGACAGTGCCTATGTTAGTGGCTATGCAGCCATTTGCAAAGCTGCTTTTCGTGTGGTCTGTTTTTCCAGGAGGGGAAACGCTTCTGCTGGCTGGAGACCCTGTTTCCTCCCACACGAGAATGGCAGCTGGTCTGAGAAGGACACCCATTCCTAGGAAGCTTGGGGCACAGGCTTCAGGCAGCTCCCAGGAAGCCTGGGATGCAGGCCTGCCTGGCTTATCTGGGGACATCCAGTTGCTGTCCTCTCAAAGGGCTCCCCCCTGCTTCTAGCCCAGCTCTCTGAGGTTGTTGCAGATTTGGTTTGATCTGTTTTCTGGGCTTTTTGTTGTGACCCAGAAGAGGAGGGCTGGAGTTTTGGGGCCACTCTGTTAAAGGCATCTTTGGCAGCACAAAGGTCAGTACAACCAACTGAAGCTTACTATCAGGTGGGAATGGTTAACATGCAGCAAATCTCTCTCTCTTTCTCTCTCCTTTTTTAATTCTATAGACTGGTGTCTATTTTAACTGTGGGTATAAAAGTGGGAAGTGAAAGAAAAGGGAAAATCTTTTCCATACTAAGTGATAGGCTGTGGATGAGGCCATGAGATAGACCAAATAAGTTACTTAAGGCCACATGAGGCCACAGTTGGGAATAAATCAATAAATCAAACTATAAGTTTCTGAGATTTTAGGTATTTTTGTAGGTTGTGAAAGCTGGACATTGAACAAGGGAGACAGGAGAAGAATTGATGCTTTTGAATTATGGTGCTAGAGAAGAATACTGACTATACCATGAACTGCCAAAAGAACCAAGAGATCTGTCCTAGAAGTGCAAGCAGATTGCCCCTTAGAAGCAAGGATGGCTGGATTGCATCTTATATGTTTTGGACATGTTGTCAGGATAGATCAACCTCTGGAGAAAGATATCATGTTTTAGAGAGTGGCAGGTCAACACAAAAAAGGAAAACCCTCCACCAGATGGATTGACACAGTGTCTGCAACAATGGGCTTAAACATAAATAAGATCATGTGCCTGGCACAGAATCGAGGAGTGTATCATTCCTCTGTACACAGGGTCTCTATGAGTCAGACTTGACTCGACAGTACCTAACAAACAACAACATGTAGGTTGTGTCTCATATATACAAGCATGCTTACTTAGAGAAGGCATAAATAAATGCATAAGTACTCCTCTGATTTGATTAGTGTTTTCTGTTCTCTAGTAAATCAATGTTAGTCAAAAACTTTCACTGTCCCAGGATATTAAACTAGCTTGTTGTTGTTAGGTGCCGTCGAGTCGGTATCTGACTCATAGCGACCCTCTGTACAACAGGGGAAACACTATTGTCAGTGTTTCTCTGCTGTTCATAGGGTTTTCAATGGCAGATTGACTTTTGGGAGGGGGTTGCCAGGTCCTTCTTCCAAGCCTACAGCTTCTGGTGTTCCCAGGCGGTCTCCCATCCAAGTACTAACCAGGCCCAACCCTGCTTAGCTTCCGAGATCTGATGGGATCGGATGCCACAGGGCAATGGCTGCAGGCATTAAACTAGCTAGCTTGCTATAAAAGGGTGCTCTTAGCTCTAGTTATAGTTTCCATTTCTGATGTCTTCTTTTGACTTATGAAGACACTTTATTTTAGATTTTCAAACTGGCAATTTCAGTAATTGAAGGTAGAAGCATAAGAAACATGAGGAAGGTTAGATTCCAGTTTCTCATTTTTACTAACCATCAATTTTGTCCTTCAGTGTTCTCTAAATGGGCATATCACAAGCAGTTTACAAAGGGCCTGCATCTAATATAGCTGTCTATGAAAATATCTTTCCTCAGGACAGAGAAAGTCAGATAAATCAAGGGAAATATAAATATTTCCCACTGCAACTAATTTATTTGATTAGTTTGAGGGTATAATTTCATTGTAGAATTTTTAAAAATAGAAAGTGGTCATCTCTGTTTCCATGAGATAATCTTTATTAATGGACTAATGTTCACTCAGCTTCCCCCATGATGTCATTTGACAAACTCTAGATATTTATTGAAATTGATTTTTAGTATATTCAATTCTATCTTAAATGCTACTTTTATACCTTAAAGTTTATATCTTATATCTTAAATGCTAATTTTAGTTTGAAAGGATAAAGATCAGTATTCTGTTTAATAATTTTGTGGATGGGAAAATTGAGACCCACAGAGGAGTTGTTTCTTTTTTCTTTTTTTTTCCCCAAGTCATACTTTAGTAAGGGTAAAAACAGGCCTGGGACCCAATTCTTCTGCTGACTGCCACATACTCTTTTTTGGTTTCTCACACTTGACATTGTTTTTAAATCAGATAGGAGTTTGAATAGATTTCTTAGGAATAATTGATTTTTAAAGGGAATAATACACTTTCACAATAGTTTAATTTTATCTTCAAAGATCCCAGATAAAGTGCTTAATTTATGTTGTTCTGTGGGAATTTTCAGAACTTTAAATCAAACCAAGACGATTAATTAAGGCTAATTAAAAGATGAATTAGTTCCATGGTTCATTATTTAATCCAATATGTACGATAGTCCCTCCACATCAGTACTTTGCTTTCCTTGGCTCCTGTTACCCACACTCAACCAGGGGCTCAAAATGTTGAATGGAAAATTCCAGAAATAGATCCTTTATATGTTTTTCATTGTTCTCCATTCTGAGTAGTGTGATGAAATATTGTGTCATCCTGCTCTGACCTACTTGGGATGTGAATGATCCCTCTGTCCAACTATCCATGCTGTATAAGCTACCTGCACATTAGTCACTAAGACCCATAGAGGTTATCAGATTGACTGTCACAGTATCACACAGAGGGCTTCTGTTTAAGTAACCATTACATAGGTGCCAAATGCTATGTTACAACTACCTATGTCATAACATTCCATTTCATTATGTGGGCATTGCATCATCTCTCATCATCATCAGAGGATGGGTGAATACAGTGCAATAAGACATTTGAGAAAGAGAGAGAGAGAGACGGGAGGTCCCCATAACCTTTATTATAGTTTATTTTTATAATTGTTCTTTTATTGTTATTGTTGTTAATGGCTTACTGTGCTTTAATTTATAAGTTAAACTTTATCATAGTTTGTGGTATAGGAAAAACATAGTATACATAGATTTGGGGCTGGGGTTTAGCTCAGTTGGTAGAGTGCTGTTCCCCACTCTCTAAGGACTTGGGTTCAGTCCCCAACACCACAAAAATGGGAGAAGGACATGGCAATCCACTCCCAGAAGCAATCTGGAAACAATCAGGCATTGAAAACCTGATGAGGATCGCTATGAGTCATACCTGACTTGATGGCATCCAACAACAACAACAGCATAGATTTTGCTAATATCTCGGCTTTTAAGAACCCACCAGAGGTCTGTGGATAACATGTCTCCTGTGGATAACAGGGACCACTTCATTGCTCATCCACCAGGAAGAGGCTTTGTGCTAGGCATCAGAGTCCAAAAGCTGAACAAGACATAACCAAGGGAAGCCCTTCTCATCAGAGGGCCAGGTAAGGGAGCTGAGACAGATTTCTCCCCAGGTTTGGGGTGTTCTGAGTGCATGGAGGAGGATGTATAACAAGTCCTGGAGGCTCAGGGGAGATTCCTTGTAGGAAATAACATTTAACTGGAGGTTGATGAATAAGCAAGGGTCAGCTAGGGAATGAGAAGGTGGGCATTCGGGTCAGAGGGGACACCATTAACAAGGCCAGAGGCACAGAACCAAAGGTCCAATTTGGACAAACATATGAAATTTAGTAAGGCTCATTGGTGCTTATGGGGACATCATAGATGAGAAGGTCAGTTAAGTAAGCCTTATAAATCACATTTATTCTGGAGGCCAGTGTTTTTGCACTTCATTCTGTGTTAAGTTCACCCTTAGAGTATTAGAGTGCAGATTTTCTGGCCTTGTCTTTGGGGAGAGTGATTCACTAAGACTGCAGCAGGGTTCAGGAATCTGTATTTTTAACAACCATTCTAAGATAACAATTCTAAAGAAGAGTGTGCTCAAAAACACTGCTATAGATGATGGTTTACCAAGAAAGGACTTTACTAGAAGGGTAATATGATCCATTTAATGCTTTAGCAAAGAAGGCCATAAGATATATATGATTCTGGCAGTGAAAGGACTGGTTGGAGACC